>PVJI01005464.1:0-27247 GCA_004026765.1 Micronycteris hirsuta
TTGATTGGAATGTAAGTGCCTGACATTAAGCTTTTGATGGCTGGGCAATCACTTCAAAGATGGCCATCAAGAATAAACACATTGCCAGCCACGTGAGGTAAAGAGCCAGACCATCCACCTGTGAATGTACATGTTTAGAAAACCTTGCTGGAGCTGGACAACTGACCATTTGACCGACAAGCTTTTCCTTTCTTGCACTTTAATTCCTGCTCTCATACATTCACCAATAAAGAATGAACCAGTGAAAGCACAGGCACCCCACTTGTGACCCCAATAAAGGCAGAACCCCAGGCAGGCACTCTCGCTCTCTCTCCTCCCCCCTCCCTCCCTCCTTGTGACTTCACTGTGTGGTCCTAGGCATGCTGTGTACCCACTAGAACTTGTGAGTAATAGACCTCGTCTTTCTTTTCGAAAAATTCCATCATGGTTGTTGCTTAGAGCATCTTGCAACCATAATAGTAACCACAGGGACTGAACCAGCCACAACATGGACCCCGGCTGGGGCCAGGTCTGTGGGGCTCACCACAAATAGATAATAGGCTTTGGATTAGCGAAGACAGGTTTGAGTGGCCTCTCAGAAGCATGCCAGCTGTGTCACACAAGTTGCCTGACCTATCTTGGGTGTGTTTACCCTCACTTTACAGATAACTGTTATAAAGATTCATTCACTCAACAAACATGTTGAGTGTCTACTACATGTCAGGCTCCGCTCTAGGAAGTAGAATACCAAGAACCTAGAAAGAACCTCCTTCCGGGAGCTTACATTCTAGGCAGGGAGAGAGAAACTAAATAAATGAAGAGAAGATTATCAGACATTTATGGGATATACAATTTGAAAAGTTGATAGGATAAAGAATGGCTGGTAGGAGATGGGGCTATAATAGGTCAGAAAAGGTTTCTCTGAGATGTTGACATTCAAGAGGCTTTCAACCTTGCTTAGATCTGTGGGAGAGGTTCTTAGGCAGAGTCAGAAGGCAAAGGCCCTGCAGGGGAGGGGGACACAGGAGCAGGGCCCTGGGGCTTGAGGTTGGAGCAATGGGTTTGGACTTAATTCTAAGTGTAATGGAAAGCACTGGAGGCCTTTGACCAGGGCCATAAACTGACCTGATTTTGCTTTTAAAAAGATCTCTCTCTCCACTGTGTGGAGAATAGTTCATAAGAAGCAGGGAGCTGGGAGGTGACTGTCTAGTGACTTGGATGGATGTGATTGTGAAGATGTGATACCAACAGGCTGTTGGGATTGCTGGGAATGGAGCGGTGTGCAGCCAGATAATACCTTTGTGAACTTCCTGGGCTATGGCAAAAATATTGAGTTTTGCAGCACTCCAAAGGTGGGGCCGCATTGTCCAGGTAACCGGGCACATGCTGCCCTGCCCCTCCAGGCAAGCTGGTGGCACGGGGCAGTTCTTACACTGAGCATGCACAAGGCTAGCAAGATAATTGAGTAAGAGGGGAAAAGCCCTTTAACCCCTTTCCAGTACCAGATTGTGGGCGGGACTAGGGAAAGGCAGGCACCTATGCAATGGAAGTTAAAATGGTGGCAGCGGAGATGCTAGACCAAAGAGGTCTGTCAGTCTAGCCAGGGGAAAGAAGGGATTGGTTGGGAGGTGGAGCCACCCAAAGCATGCAAAGCTTTAGGAAGTTAGTTGATCATTCTGAGAAAGTGCCTGGTTCATACCACACCTGAAACTAATATAAACCCAGGGAAACAAAGAAGTCTTACTTTTGATCATGGCTGCTACTCAGGACCTGCATTTGGTCAGTGTACTGTCCTGTCCTCTCCATGGGCCATGTGACTTGGCAGGAGGGAGTCTCTCTCTCTTGCTGACCTGGTCAACCATTTGCTGGTGCCTTTGTGTGCTCTCCAGCCTGGGAGCATGGGACCTTGCACCCCTAGAAGCTGCACGGCCAATGGCAGTGCCAGCTCCAACACAGCCTCCAAGAGGGAGCCTAAAGCTGGACTGCAGCTGGGAACAAGATAAGCTACCTGGATGACCACTTAGCAGCCACCTCAGGTTCCAAAGGACGGTACTTTAAAGCAGAGCAGGAACTCTGGGCACTGCCTTTTGGTTTTGCTGAAGATGCTGGGTTTTCTGGGGGTTTGCAGAGGAGCTGAGCCTTGAGACAGGGAATTCCTCATTCTCCCACATTGTTCAACATTCAAATACAAACCTTTTTCCTTTCTCACCAGCCTCTGCCTCTAGAGTTGCCTTTTGGTGGCCGAATCCCACTTTGGTTCAATAACAGATAGCAAGAAGTAGACTGATGGGGGGGGAGGGTGTCACATTTTGAAGGTCAAGTCCCTGCAACATGCTGAAGGCAGAGAAATCAAAGATGGAATCTGGGTTTTTACTGTAAACAAGTCAGTTCATAGTGCTAGGTGTCGGGAAGGAAACAATGTGTCTGAAGGAGTCCTGAGAGTGCCTAACGCAGTAGGTGCCTTAGTCAATATCCCCTGGATGCACTGAGGGAGCAGGCTGCAGATTGGGGCAGGAAGGAGATCAGGCCCCCTTGGAAGGAAGAGGCTGCCCGGGCACCATGAGAATGCATGTTGAGTTACCTCCTCAGCCTGGCTGAGTTTTGCCCACTTATTATTGGAGACAGGCTCCATAGCTTGTGGACAAAGTCCTATGGGGAAGTGGGAAATGCCATGGTGAATGAGAAGCAGGATGGGGCAGGGGGGCTTCCAGAGCCAAGGTTCCAGTGGGAAATAGCCATGCACACAAATAATGTCAGGCAGAGGTATTCCCAGAACACCGCAGACGATTCCTGATATACATGGCCAACTCCACACACTTGCAGTGGCTTTTGAAAAACTCTTGAGCTCCAAATGGGGAGAGAACACTCCCATGGCCCTGGCCCACAGCTCCAGATCCTCCTCTCCAAGCTCTGCTTTTGAGGTACAGCAGAGCAGAGACAGTGGGGGCAGATTAGAATTAGAGGGCTAGACTCATTTGAAGAGAGTGGCTCCCCAACCCCGGCTCTGCTCTGTGCTGGGCAAAGTGCTGGATGTTCGCATCTTTCCCCACCTTCACTCTCCACGACAGCCCTGTGAGCTGGATGCTGGCATCACCATTTTATTGATAAGCAAGCAGCCTCAGAGAGGCCAGCTAATTTGCCCAAGGTCACACAGCTTGAGGGGAAGGTTTCACCCTCATGGAACTTCCAGATCATCCTGTCTTATTCCTTACTGAATCCCCACTGTCCTGCTCACAGCAGGGGCTCAGTAAGCATTTGGTAAATGGATAAAAAACAGCTCCAAAACTTGTGTTTAATCACAAAGCCATGCTATTTTCTCCGAAGTGTAGACTGAAGAACTGCCTTCACCCCAAGTTTCTCTATATGAGGAGACAACTCTGCTCCCTGGAAGTCTTACTCTCCTGGCTTAGAAATATTTGGGCAGACAGACTGCCTGGGGGCTCACACTGTACCTCACCAGGTGAGCCACTCAGGGGGATGAGGTCTTACGAGAAAGGAAGGCAGGGCTCACCAGCCCTCAGAACTCACCAGATTGGCACCTGCAGCCCTGGTGTTTACATTTGGATTACATTTGATGGCATGCTAAATTGCTGACTAATTTCGGCATGCCCAAATAAGGTACTTTAATTATAGCTTCTGTAATTCCAATGACAGCTCCGCTTGGAAAACAGAGGGGTGAGTGGATATATCTCTGCTTGCTCTGATCCCTAAGCCTGGCTTGGTAAATGAATTACCAGGAAAGTGGGTGGCTTATTCTGTTAGCTCCTGTAACTGCTGGGAAAGCTTCCCGAGGGAGGGGCTGCTTGCAATCTTTGCAGCCAGCCCTGGGGGAAACACGTGGGTGTGCTGGGAGGCTGACAGTGGCTCCAGTTCAGCCTCCTGCTCCTCCTTGCTGGGAACGGCTGCCCAGCTGTAATGGGCAATTCTGGAGGGCCTTGCTCATTCAGGTTTAGAAGGTAGACTCACCCATTGTGCTGTCTTTTGCTGGAAATCGCTCAGGGATCTCCACCACCTCCTGAGCTGTACCAATTCAATTCAAAGCTTTTTGAATGGAGCCTTCCTGGACTTTACCGATCCTTAGGTTTTCTGTCTTTCTGTAATGGGACTCCTCCTGTTTCCCTGCTGCTAGGCTACAAATGTCAGGAAAACTGCATCAGTTTGGCAATAAAGTTTAAATGTTGGTAAAGGCCTTATTTAAATCACTTTTAATGCTTTCTACAAGATGAACTTGGGAAGGCCATGAACGGTAGCTACTCTCCCTCCCTCCTCATAGGGACCTTAAGACCAAGAATCAATTTCTTTTTGATTTCTATTGAAGACAATAAATCTTTCCATACTCCCGGCTCCTTCTTGTCCTCTGTCCCTTTAAATGCAACATTTTCCTCCAAAGCAGAACTGTTTTGGAGTTCTCTTGGGGCTTTCTACCTGTTACCGTGATTGTCATACCAATGATGAGAAAACCTTACCTACAATGTCAGACAATTTCATATAAGCGATCTCACCCATACAGCCGGCCCTGAAAGATAGACGAGACAGCTATTGCTATTCTTATATTATAGCCGAGCTTAGAGAGGTGAAATCACGGCCATACCACGCAGTCAAGACAAAGGTCTGCATTCTGTGACGCCATCCCCAGATTCTTTTCTGGGGTGCCGGTCAACAAGCCTTGTTTCTCAGCAGCACAAACTTTTGGAGAGGGCCTCCAGCTGATTCTTGCAGTTTCATTGCCACATATGCATATTGGATTAGAACCAAGACCAATCTAAATGAGCAAATATCTCTTAAGTGCCTACGTGTGCATGGTTCCCTGGTGACGGTCGGGGCATTCAGAGATGACTCAGAGAGTGACAACCATACTACCTATGGATTTAGATTCCAGACAGACCTCATTCAAATCACAGCTCTGCCTGGGACTTTGAGCAAGCTACACCAGAAAGGTCAAGATTAAACGAGATAAAGCGAAGTGGCCAGCACCCTGATAAGTGCTAAATTAACACTCATGATGTTTCATGCACATCACCTCTTTGCTTCTTACAACATCCCGATGAGGTAGGGACTATTCTTAGCTCCATCTCATAGACAGGCAAACAGAGGTGACTGGTCAATTGTTATACAACCGCATTTTACCTCCAGGTCTGTCTGGCTCCAAACACAGCTGCTGCTCTTCATCGGTGTCATGAAGCGCTTCTTGCGAGGAAGACAGGAGAGTCTTCCAGTTGCTTGCTTAGGCATTCAGTATTATGGCATGAGCTTTGGCTCAGGGG
This sequence comes from Micronycteris hirsuta, assembly GCA_004026765.1. Lineage (NCBI taxonomy): Eukaryota > Metazoa > Chordata > Mammalia > Chiroptera > Phyllostomidae > Micronycteris > Micronycteris hirsuta. Next base: position 5,244 of record PVJI01005464.1, read on the forward strand.
TAGGGCTTTCTGTCATTTAGACTCAGCCCTGCATCATACTTTTAGGGAAGAGAGGCAGGAGAAAAACAACAGTATTTGCCACATCCACTTCCTCCTATTTACCAAGGGTGGTATGCTGATTAGAACAAAAATTCACTGGAAAGCAGGCCTGACTTCAGAATTCCTAATGTTATGTGTTAAGTCAGAGATTCTGAAGTCCCAAGTACCTGTTGAGGGAATGGTTGAAAAGTATCCAAAAAGCCAGAGCGATAGTTGACTAGTCTATCTAGGGAGCTGTTCTCTATGAGGAGAATCACCAGGGTTTCTGAGAATCTGATGAAATGTAATTTTTCTCTCCACACTCAAAAAGGCTTCATGCACAGCCACACACAAATGTGGACACAATTTCAGGTAGTTGACATATTCTTCCCCCACCCCAACTCTTCATTTGCAGACTGGAATTGGGAGTCCACAGCTGCCCTGGTTCAGCATCCTCAACTACCCATCCGGGTAGGAGTGAGGATGAAATGAGAGGACCCCAAGGAAGAGCCGGATGCCACTTACCTGCTCAGTGTACACACACCAGCTCAGCACCTGGACAGGAAGAGACAGGAAAACAACCAAATAACCGAGCAAAAAGTCACCAAGGGGAGAGAGTCCTTTCTTTAAATGAGCTACCACTCCCCAAGGAAATGGAATTTCCCAGCACAATATAAAGGCTTTTTCATTAGTACGTGGCACTTTGTGGTGCCCTCAAGTGAGTGCAGGGATGGCTATTGGAAGACTTGTAAATGCTAATAACTCCTCCTTAGCCAGATTCCCTCCAGCTAATTGCTGGGGAAAATTGATGAGTCAGCAGACTCCCCACTGACCCTCCTCTTCCTGTCAGAGCTGAAGCTGCTGCCCTGTGCTTCCCAGCCCTCCTTTGACCTGCCATTTCCACTGAGGCAGGGAGGCTACCCACCTGGCTGCACAGGCTGCCCCTTGGTGAACTTAGTAGTGGACTTTGTATGGGAAGGTGGGGAAGAGACCTCCATCCCGTGGCTAACCTTGGTATTCACACTGTGCTCTGTGAACCGGTGGCATAGTCCGCGGAGGCATATTAGAAATGCAGATTATCACATCCCACTCTAAACTTAGAATTTGTGTTTTAATAAGATCCCTGGGGTGATTCCTATATGTGTACAAGTTTGGGAAGCACTGGGGGGCATTGCTTTGATAATGGAATTCCCCTACATGCTTGCATAGGCTCTAGGAGAACTTCAAGTGCCCCTTTGGGAAGATTTGATTCTAAAAATAATGCAGTAAAGATAATGAGTACCAACAAATTCCCCCCATTGTTAATGCTTTGCATCCCACAAAGTGCTCGGGTGGATGCAGGGGTGACTCTTTGTTAAGTGCTTTTATTGCAGCTCCATCCTTCTTGCTAAAATCCATCCCTCCTCTATTTTCATGGATAACATCTGTTTTAAGAAGAAACCAGTTGTGAGTTTGAATACTGGCTTTGCCATTCACCTGATTCCATAAGCTTAAGTAAGCTCCTTAGCCCTTTAAATATCCAGATTCTCATCTATAAAATGGGAATGATGATAATATCCTTCATCACAGAACCTTTTAGGATGAAATGGGATAATGCATGCATGACCCTTAGCTCAACACCTGGCCTCTGGTGAATCCTTGATAACTGGCAGTTCCATGGTTTTGTGAGACAGGACAGGGTCTCAAGGTTTTGGGAGTTCAAAATGTTATTTCTTGCTAAATGTTAAAAATGTAGGGTAATACTTTGTAGACACAGCTATAAACAGGGTGAGCTGAGAGGAACTCAACCAGATGGAAGCAGCCAGTGGCAAAGAAGAAATCAACATGTAAATGACCAGTGTATATAAGCAATGGCTAAGCCTCCTTTCCAGGTGGCTAATCTTTGGGTATGAATCCTCGGTTTCCTTTATTTGCTGCAAGTAAATGAAACTGCCCTGGACAACCACTGCTAGTTTCTGCGGAGAGCACCCCAAGTGGTGAACCTCTCGAATTTGTTAACAGTGTTGTTTCTCTTGTCGCTGCTCTCAGTATAAATACCCAGCAGACCTAGCTCTGCAAGGGCAAGAGTTAAGGCTGTCTCTGACTTCCCAGAACATGGTTGGTTTCTTAAAAATTTGTGGAATGAATGCTTGACCTTCACACGAACCAGCAAGGTGAGCCTGGCAGTATTTTCCCGATGATATAACTAAATACTCACAAGAAACCTGGGAGGTAGGTTTTATCTCTCCCACTTTGTAAATGACAGCTAGGTTCTCAGTGGGTAAGGAAATGCACCCAGGGTCACACAGCTGGTACCAATCTAAGTTTACTTCTCCCGTTCAGATCCAAGGCCCTCTCTGTTTCACCTCACTGCTTCCTCCCAGCTTCGTTTCATTTTAAACTTGTAGTTTCCCAGGGCTCCGGGACACTTTACCATGTGTCCTGGGTGGGAAAGAGGAAATTGTTATTGTTGTTTTGTTCACTGACCACTGAGTAGCTAATGGGAGGAAAAAATATTTTTACCATCTATCCTAAGTCTAGCTGAGTACCCTGCAAACCCATCTGTCCAAAATATTGTTTCCCAAGTTCTAGTTTTGATTGACTGCTTGCACCATGTTGGGCCTGCCTGATACCATGACTGAACAAAAAACTGGGGTTTGTTTGCCTGCTGGCACAAAGGCCAAACTCGTTGCTGGTGAAAAAGCAGTTGCTGGTGAAAAAGCAGTTGCTGGTGAAAAAGCAGAGGGTTTTATTCAGATGCTGCGTGATCTGGAAGAATGGAGGACCCCTTGTCTCAAAGCCCATCTCCTCCCCAAGACCATGACAAAGTCCAACCGTCCTCGTCAAGACCAAAACAAAAGCCAGTGCACAGAGTTCCCGCTCCATTGTCAAGTACTGTTGTTAGGAGCCTGCAGGTGCTGCTAAGTGGTCATCCAGGAAGCTTAACATGTTCCCAGCTGCTGCTAGTTTCAGGTTCCCTCCTGGAGTCCATGGGCCATGCAGCTGTTGGGGCAACAAGGTCATGTACTTCCAGATGAGAGGGTGTGCGAATGCACCAGCCTATGCATCACAAGGTGGGTGAGAGAGTGTGAGAGACTCTCTCCTGGAGGCTAGGAACCGTGTGGCTGCTGAGGCCACATGGCCCATGGAGGGAACAGGAGAGTCCACCGTCCAACTGCAGATCACAAGCCAGTGAACCACGAGCAAGAGAGCCTTCTTTGTTCCCCTGGGTTTATATTAGCTTTGGGTGTGGGACAGAAGAGGTGCTTTCTCCAGATGGCCAGTTAATTTCCCAGACTTTTGTGTGCTTTGGGTGGGGCCATCTCCCAACCCATCCCTTCTTTCCTCAGGCTAGAAGGACAGACCTCTTTGGTCCAGCACCACCCCTACCCCCTTTTGACCTCTGTGGCGCATGTGCCTGCCTTCCCCTGGTCCCACGTCAATCTGGTACTGGAGGAGCAGGGGGAAGGGCTTTTCACGGCTCAGTGTGAGAACCACCCCCTGCTTCCATCGCGGCTGGGAGGGAGACTCCGGCCTCGCATGGACTGTCCACCTCTAACAACACCACCCATGCTATTTGTTTTCTATTGACCATATCAGCTCACTGTTTTCACTTAAACATGTTTCAGAATGAGAATGAAAATCTAACATCACTTCCCAACAGTAGAAAGCACAATAAAAATAAATACAATGCAAACAAAATGATGTTCTTTACATCAAGGCGGACACTGTCGCCTGCCAGCGGCTCTGTGCCTGCGGTCTTCTTTCTCTTCCTCCGAAGTGAGAGCGGCAATGCAAGGTTAGCACCAACACATCCTTGACATCTAAGCTGTTTTTTTTTCTTTTCTTCTTTTTTGAACCTAATCAGAAGCATTGGGAAACAAGGAAAAAACAATGAAAAGAAAATGCATGTATCACCATGTGATTCAGTGCTATTTAATGCTCTCAAAAATCAGTAAAATCGTCTCCTAAGCCTTCAGGAGTTCCATTCCCTGGGACACAACACTCTAGTACCTGCTATGCCATTAGATACTTGTGTTACCCCAATAGCAGCTAATAGCATCAAGACAGGGATGTTTTGAATCCTCACCCAGTCTCTCTAGCACAGAGGTAACAGACCATAGACTCTGGGGCAAACTGCCTGAGTTTGTACCCCGGACAGACACTTTATGAATATAATCAATGAACATAATCATTGACCTCCGAGAAGTTACTTTGCCTCTCTTGCCTCAGGTTTTTAATCTGGAAAAAGAGGATAGAAATAGTAACCATCTCAAATAGCTGTTGTGAGGATAAATGCCCAGTGAAACACTTAAAACAGTGCCCACACACAGTGAGTGCATATACATAAAGACTAGTTCTGCTGCTGCTGCTGCTATTTTAATGTGCTCAGGCCAGAATATTGTAAGTTAGTCTTTGCCTACGGTCCATTTGATAGCTCTTCACCTGTTTGAGGAGCACTGTCCAAGTCTTTTCCCTTCTGAGTCCTCAGACTAAGCAATTTCTGATGTGGGAGTGTCCTCGAAAGGAAGGGAAGAGCAGCTGGGAGGAAGTGTTCCGGAGAACGGGGACATGTCTCTGGAGGGAGCTGGCATGTGACTGTCTCCTGCTGTGTCCCAAGCACTCTGACATGCCATCTGTATTCCCTCCCGTTAAGCTGTAGTTGGTGCTATTCTCCAAATGTCAATGTTTTCTCTTCCTGCCTTTCATGAACATAGTAGGATGTCCCTTCCCAGAAGAAAGTCGGCATCTCCCTGGGACTGTGACTTTCTGTGGCCAGTGCAGTGTAAGTAGAAGTAATGAGTGTCACAGCAGGCAGAAACGTTCAGAGCTAGTGGGCGACTCACGATACTTCCCTTTTCTCTGCTTCAATAACCATGGAAGTAAGTTCCCGGCTACGACGTGAGCAAGAGCTCTCGACCAACTCATGATGGAAAGTGTGGCAGAGAGGAAAACAAAACTTTGTTGTTTTAAGTTTTTGAAATTTCGTCTAGCAAAGTATCAGCAAAACCTACCCTATCCTGGCCGAGACAACCCCCTGGGAGCTGAAATACATCTGAGTTCTTGCATCTAGCAAGACTTACTGGCCCTTGGAGCTCAAACTAGGTCCAGGGTCCACGTGTCAGGCGAGGTGGGCATGGAGTTCCTGTACCCACTCTCACTTGTTCCTTCTGTCTCAGTTCTTCTCCCCTGATCAGGATCTAGTAAAGGAAGCGAGGCAACTTGGGCTCAGGACCTTTCTTTAGTTGCCATCTTCCTGAGAACTTGAGAAACTATTTCCTCTCTGGATCCATTTCTTGGTGAGTCTCTGATTCTGGCTGAATCTTGGGGAAGGAAGGAACTCCACAAAGGCATCATCTTAGATCCCCATTTGCTCTCTGAATCTCCTTTACCTCATCTCCTTGACTAGCCTTTGCCTGAATAATTCCAGAGATGGAAAACTTACCAGACTCATCATTAATGGATAAAGGTCTGAGCTTCTGGGCTATGACTGTGAGACTTCCTAAGCTCCTTGAGCGAGTGCTTGACCGACCCGAATGGTGAATGATTTTGAAGATCCTTATTTTGTAGGGTGGCCGTTATAATTTATCATCCTAACAGGGTACTTTTAAAAATAGAAAGGGGTGCTAATAACAATTATGCTGAAATAGTAGGTATAAAATCATACTGCCTTGGGCAAGCCAGGATGTTTGGTCACTTGGCTTCTGTGATTCTGTGGTGACCAACAAATGATACAAATTAAATTAAATGGGCAGGATTGGGTCCCTGACTTTTGTCCACCCCTTCCCCCAAATTCTCGACAGCCATTTTTCTTTGGATGGTCTCCCATTCTCTAACCAATTCTCTTGTGAGACTTTTAGTGCAAAGCCATTTCACAGGGAAAGCATATACATATGTGGTTAGAATTTCAAGCAAATCTTCCCCATAGGTGCTTCATATTCCTAAGAACTATTTTAATCAGATGCCTATTCAATGCTTTTTGATGGAGACACAGATGCCAACTGCTTGACCTTCCCTGGAGCTTTAGAATGCTGCCAGGTCCCAGTCCAGTGGCTTGAGAGCCACCGGAATGCCCGGAGTGAAGCTCTGTGTGTCCTCAGAAGACCTGAACTTCCAGGAAAGTTACTCACAAGGTGATAGAAGGAGAGGCAGGGCTTATTAAGTTTTCTTCTGCAGGCTGTTTGATTTCAATTCTGCCCTGGGCACAGGCTCATTTGCATAGTTGATTTATAACTTTAATTTGAATATTACAGTTACTGCACAGAAGCCTCTACCTTGGTCCCTCTTGAATTTTTCTTTTAATAATTCACTCAGTCCCACGTGGAATCCAATGAGGCCAGGAGCCTCTAATATGAGAAGATTTACATATCCCTTCCCACGGAGACCGGATGTGAAAGGGGGAGAGTGAAAACGAACAAACTGCTGCGTTTTAGAAATGCTGGATTCTCACTCCAGGGCAGTCTCTCAGGCTCAAACTCTGATAATTACGTTTTGTTTTTAGATCGCTGCTCCTCTAAGGGGCACTTGCTCTTAAAGTGGCCTCTTCTCTTCTTGCCTTTGTTTTTTCCACAGATAGCTGCCATCTACAGAGTGCATACTATATGCTAAGCGCTAAGCTAATTAATCGCATGATGGCTGTGCAAAAGGCAAGTGTGTCCTGGCCTCGGGGAGATTATACTTTTGCCAAACAAGACAAATGTCAAGAAAGAACTACATACTCTGTGAATTAATTATGTATCCCAAACAGCTGCTTTTCCCATTTCTGTAGAGGACAGTAGTCTCTGTGTTTATGTGTGTGTGTGTGTACATAATATATAGTGTATGATTGACACACACACACACACACACACACACACACTCACGAGGTCTGTCCAGAAGGTATCTGGCCATGTACTATGAAAAATAGAGACATTTAAAAATGTTCCCTCAAAGTGGGCACCTTGAGACCTCACACAGTTCTCCCAATCGCCATTACTTACCTTGTTTTATTGTCCTGAATATCATCAACGGTCTGAAATCTCTTCCCTTTCACAGGTAATTTTTGTTTGGGAAAAGACGGAAGTCACAGGGTGCCAAATCTGGGATGTAGGGGGGCTGAGTCACTTGGATGATTTGATGCTTCACCAAAAAACTCTGCATGAGACAGGATGGGTGTGCAGGTGCACTGTCATGATGAAGCTGCCAATCACCAGTTACCCATAGCTGCGGCCTTCTTAATCATCTGAATAGTTTCCATGGAGGGATGTTCAAGCTTAACACAAAATGTGATGCAGATTTGTGGCTTTCCTCGCTCAGTCATTTGAATGTGATGGCCACACAGTACAAATGCTCACTCAATGACGTCTACCACCCCCACTGACTAGTACAGTGAAGTCATTTTTCACGCATGCACATTCTAGTCCACTCTCCTTGGCTGCCAGGTTACACTGATGTTGTTCAAACCATTCTTGTTATATTAACGATGGCAGAACTTTTTCTGGACATACCTGGTATATTTTGTACACACACTGACACACATACGTTCATATCTTGTATATGTAGAGTGTGTGTGTTTGTATCATATAGTACTAAAATAAAATTCATTGAGATGTATACTTAGGTATTCATGTCCTGTATACCTAAGTGTACATGTATATTACATTGCCAATAAAATGTGTCCTTTTAAAACGGGCAAGGATAACATGGGAAAGAAGACATAAAGCAATGTGCTGAATACAACTTTTCCAAAACCCAATGGAAAAGTAGCTTTCAGGGCAACCCCTCCCTAAAGGGGCTCCCATCCTGCCCCTGTTCTCTGCCCATGACTCATTCTTCCCTCTCATCCCTGTGAGGAGCTCTTCCCTCTTCCTGAGAGGTGATCAGCAACCCAGTTTCTCCTCCCTTGGTCTCACCATGCAGTTGTCAAAGTGTGAGTCCCTGGGTCAGGCTGGTTCCCTAGAAATGTAGTGAGACAGAGGAGATACTTACTGACATTCCAGCACAGGAATGGGAATTTGGGGCTCCAGATTCTGCCAACCTGGGTTGGGGGATGGCATATCTTCGTGCCCGGTTTTCCTGACAGAATGCCTTACAGATATTTTTCATTAACTTAATATTTGTTGATCCATGTACATTTTCACATCTCTGAGGACATTATCAGTTCTCCAGGACAGTACATTCTCAAGCCATAAAAGGAAAAAAAGTAACTTCTTCAGTACCTGTAAGCTTCAGGGCCCTCACTCTTCCGCAGAGTTGGTAAATCCAATTATTGTTCTCCCTTCCTTCCAGACTGAAACCCTTGGAGCTGCTGGAAGAAGAAAGAGACCATATGCCCCTTCATCAAGGTTCTCTCAGTTACACAATGGAAAACTGTGACATGTCCAATCTAGGGAGAGGTCTTTCCCTCTCAGTCTCCATATTGGAAAAGGATGACATGCAGTTACAACTGTGGCACGTGCAGTACAGGAGAAACAGGACGTGCTGTGACAGTGAGTGACAGAGGTGCATTAGTGGCAGATCATTATGCTGGGCCCATTGGTAGCCTCTGGCTCTGTCCCTGCGGCCCCTCTGCTCACGTGGCCACGGGCCCAGCTCCGGGCAGCTGAGGTGGAAAGCTGGCTGCCACCCACGGCAGTCATCCTGTCGAGTTGGTTGTTCAGGGACTGTCTGTGGTGTGTGCTTTCTGGTTGGCTTTAATGTGAAATAGAGAGTGGGGGGCCACACTGACATCTCCACTCACAGTCTTTATGGTAGACGTCCTTATCACCAATCTTCCAGATTTTGTTCTTTCTGTACTTCCGAGTAGCCATCCAAGGAGCCATGTATATTTCCCACAAAGGAGATGACTAAGTATACCACTCACAGATCTACCCGATGAGAAGACTGTCACTCTCCACTGTCTTTCATGACCACTTCTGTAATGCAGCCCATTACAGAATGCACCCGCCCCCACAGCCAGGGGGACCCATCTGTGAGCCAAGCTTGGGTGTTTTCCTCCCTGTTTAGCTGGTTGTACATCCCTCTCTATGGTCATACGTACAGTTAGAAGGACCACTCATCTGACTGTGAAGGGTAACTTGGGGCTCTGGGCTACCTGCCTGTGCATCTTATTTGTGCCCCTTGCCCTGCTCTGTACACCTCAATCGTAGATGTGCCATTTCTGTTTTACGGACGGACTGCTGCTGCACCTGTCTGACTCTGTGACTTGTGGGTCTAGCAGAATCTATTTCAGAGTGGACAGTTATGAACACACGGCCACTTGATGCCCCAATGGTCAAGCATTTCATCTGCCCCAGGATCCAGTAACATGAGAGAAGAATTTCTCCTAATGTCTGTTAGTCTTGCTGCAGGCATCATGGCCTTGCTCCCAAAGTCCAGGGGCCTGCATCATGGTTCTTCCAGGGGTGCTTTTCATAAAGTCCACACAGCACATCTTTTTTCCCACTGACAAATCTGATCTCACAGGGTCCACGGGGTCATTGGCTCAATTTATAGGAATGATCATATCAGAGCCTAGAAATGCGGCAGACCTCTTTCCAGCTCTGGCATCACTCAAAACCGGCATCTTTCCACGCCATCCAGTATGCGGAAGAAGCAATAGGCTGAGGTATAAAATGTGTCACCTCTAGAACTCAAAGAAGTCTACCAGTGACTGTGCTTCTTTGTAGTTACTTACCCCAAGGACTGAACTCAAGGTTGTATCTGTTCTTAAGCTCATTAGTATTTATCAAATTTTGGATTTTTGTGGGTCACCAGGATCTCAGCCGTTAATTCAGTTCCCCCAGTCTCCTCTAGTGAGCAGACTCTAGAAAATTTGGACAAAGATTGAGAAACATGAAACGACAGCTAAACTCCAGGTTAATTAAGAAAGACTCAGGTGACTCTGAGGAAGAGAAAAGTAATATATAACTTGAGTTTTATGCCTACTACTACCTACTACTGCTACTACTACTACTGCTACTACTACTACTACTGCTACTACTACTACTACTACTACTACTACTACTACTACTACATACGTCCACACCCCCCCACACACAGTTCTATATACATCTTCACTTATTTTTTACCTGGTGAAGTTAGACTCTGGCAGTAATCTGAATGAGGAGAGGTGGTTTATAGACTAAACTTCTCAGCATCCCTGTAGGGTAAAAATGGTGTGTGGAGGACGGTGAAGGCTGGCAACATACAGCCGGAACCCGCAGGGGTTAAGAAGGAGATAGTTAAATAGTTAACCACAAGCTTTAGCTGAATGCACCTGTAACTTCTGTAGAAGAAATATTTATCATTTAGTGAGCCTGGGAAACGGAGCAATTATGCCTGCAGTTTTTCCCTGAGTCTGTGAACCGTCCTTGAGCTTTATCCAACTACCCCTTATAAAATAAACACAGAGACCATGTTCAGGGTCATTGTCTCTCCATCAGAGGATGATGTCCCACCTGGTCCCCGCTTTTCCTTAAAGTGCCTGTGTCTGTGTCTTTCTTAATCTCCCATTGCCCCCCCGCCACCAGGGACCTCCTCCCCACGCAGGTTGTGGCAATGATGTCTTCAAAATCACAAAATGGTTAGAGATGTGGAAATTGAGGTGAAAATCAGACAGGTTAAGTAATTGCCAAAGTCACTTAGCTACTAAATGATGATTCTTAAACCTGGGACAAATGGAGTGATCGTCAATAAAGTACGACCCTGGTCCCTAGTGTCCCAAGTTTACCCACCCCCCCATCACATCCACCCCGCACTTCATAGAAGGTGGCCTCGTAGGGAGGAAAGAGCAGAAGCTTTGGACTTAGGCAGGCTTGGATTCTAAATGACCATCAATTTCCAAAAGTGTGTCCTTGGGCAAAATAAGTTCTCAGCTCTCAATGTCCTCTTCTGTAAAATAGAGTTAATTGTACCTAACTTATAAGATTGATGAGATACTTAAATTTATGCATACAAAACTAGCTGGTACAGCCTGAGCACATGGTACGGGCTTAACAAATACTCATTTCCATCTTAGGAAGATACCGTTATGATGAACAGAGTCATCTTCTCAGACTCCCAGAGCAGCAAGCAGTTTGTCAGCAGAGGCCTCCTCTGTCCCGACTGAGAAACGGAGGCTACGCCGCGCATGAGCCTGAAGATTGACATTTGGAAGGTAGTGGTTCCAAAAGCAATTAATTTCATCAGTCCTGGCTTTCCCGTTAATTATTTTGAAAACATACTCACGTTCTGTCAACAAGCTTGCTTTCAAACTTGCAGCCGTTTTCATCTTTAACGAAGTCTCCTTCCTGCCTCCTCCCTTCTGTTTCGCAACTGAAAACATTTTAATCCTAAAGAACTTAAAGAATATGAGAGAGTAGGAAGTACAGAGCTCCTTTCTCTACTCTCTTCGAAAAGAGAAGCTGACCTCCCCTCCGTCTATTCTCTGCCTCCTTCAGTCTTCACACCAAGGCTCCACATCAGCAATGGTTAGGTTATTATTCCCACTGCAGACATGGAGAAAATGATGCTGAGAGAGATTACCTTTCTGGACAAGAACACACAATCAGTAGATGATAGAGTCAGTATTTGAGCCCAATATGTCTGATTTCAAAACCCGAGCATATGTTAGATATGTGCCATTTCTGCCTGAAATCACATACAAATAATATACACAAACACACCACTACCACCATCTCCTCCTATTCTTCATTTACTATAGAAAAAAGTAAGCACTTCCCTTCTCTATCACCTTCTGACCTCCATGCTTAAAGCCATTGTCTCCCATTGATCCCCCCAAAATGCCCAGGAAAAAGCAGTTGTGATTTAAACTTCTTTCTTTGTATGCAAGAAAGGTATTATGTTAGATGTAACCTAAAGAGTTTTCCTCAGGACAGGGGACTAGCTCAAAAATAGTAATGCTATTCTTTTAGGATAATTAGAAGAACCACTGGCCTGGCTGGTGTAGCTCAGTGGATTGAGAGTGGGCTGCAAACCGAAGGGTCACCGGTTTGATTCCCAGTCAGGGCACATGCCTGGGTTGTGGGCCAGGTTCCCAATGGGGCCCATGTGAGAGGCAACCACACATTGATGTTTCTCTCCCTCTCTTTCTCCTTCCCTTTCCCTCTCTTTGAAAATAAATAAATAAAATCTTAAAAAAAAAGAACCACAAATTCTTTGTAGGTAGGGATGTGTCTGGACCCACACAGAGCTGAACCCTTATGAATTGATGAAATAACTCAGGAGCATCATGGTGCTGAAGAAAGTTCTTAGGTTGTCTTGGTGATTCATCTCAATATTGCCACTGATTCGCTATGTGACTTGAGAAATTCACTTGCTTTTGTTGAGCCCATTTTCTCATTTCTAGAATGATAGGGTGAGCAGGATATTCCCCCAGGGCTCTTAGTCTCTGTGTCTACGGCATTTAGTCATGCCATTGGGAGTATTGTGCCACATCTCCATACTTGAGGACATGCTATTGCATTAGTATTTATCTCTTACCTGTCATACCCACTGAAGGGCAAAAACACGCCCCCCTTTTCTGAGAGTAAAAATTTTAAAAGTGGGGGAGCCTTTTTCTTCATTTTCTTTCTATTTGCAAACAAATAGGTTCTTCTATGCAAAGAAGAGGAAGTCCACTCATTGCAAAACATCTTCCCCAAAGATATCAGTACATATTCATTTTTCTAAATATTTCAGGATCCCACATTTATTTCTAAGTAAGGCTTCCTTCAAAAAACTCCAATGGACAAGGGTGTTTCCATGTTATTTCAATCAGAGTAAAGTCTATCTTTGGGTTCAATTGTAGAGAATAAAGACATTAAGAGGCAACACTTAGTTTTCCTTGTGATTTTAGTTCTGAAGGTGAAGGAAAGTGTTGCCAGTATCTTGGGGCCATCATTGCCACAGTTGAAAATCATCTCCCTGACCTAAATGAGTTTTAATTACTAGGGAAGTATGTGATTGTCTCTTAAATGCATCTAACTATTTAAAGGGCCTTTAAATCAGACTTGGAGACAAAGCTGAAAAAATTCAATATATCAAAATACCTCCTCTTTCCAAAGGCAAGAGAATAAGTGATGATTCCCAATATACATTGTGAAGGTTGTTCTCTAAATGGTAATGAACCATCACTAGGTAAATGCTGGCTGGAAATATTGGGAAACAAAACATTTCCGTGCAGTGCAACCCAAGGGCATGGATGACTTCAGGGAAGAGCAGCTTACCTAAAAGCAGGGGTACCCAATGCATCCAGAGGATAAACTGTTGGGGGAGATTTGGTTAGCTATTATAAGCCTCCGACTGGGCAGAGCCTGAGAATATCATGCAACATCCCTGAGCAAAGAAAAGGAGAAAGATGCTTCTAATTAAGTCCTTGCTTTATTGTTCCAGTGTTTTGCCAGTGAACCATTAAGATGAGTAACAGTAGAAGAACCTGGCATGACACTGCTGTCAATACAGGGGACAAGCAAAAGAGAATCACAGTGTGCAGTGAAGGCCCATGCCCCAGGGTAGCTCTTGGCTCTGCTGCTTGACCAACACACCTGTGCAGGACAAAACCTATACAACTGTGCACAGTGGCCCGGGACCCACACCACGCCTCAGATGTGCCGTGTTCTCTCTCTCTTTTTAAAAAGATTATATTTATTTATTTTTTAGAGAGAGGAGAATTGTGGGAGAGAAACATTGTTCTGTGAAACATCAAATGGTGGCCACTCACCCATCCCCAATGGGGACCTGGCCTGCAACCCAGGCATCAAAGGTCGCCAGTTTGATTCCCGGTCAGGGCAGAAATCAAACTGGTGACCTTTTAGTTTGTGGCATGACACTCAGCCCTCTGAGCCACACCGGTCAGGGCTCTTTTCTCTTGAATTTGGAATTTATTCCAGCCTGGAGCACACTCTAGCCCTTCGCTGCACATTCGTCTTTTAGGTGTCAGCTTAGACATCACTGCCTCGAGCTGCAGCCTGGATTAGATGCCTGTTCAGGTGTCTCCACCTTACCACTTGGAACTGAATTGCAACTGCCTATTTTTGGATCTTCCCTGTGAGTTGGGAGGCCCTAGAGAGCACCGATGGCATGTTGTTCTCTCTTCAGTGCTATTCACGGGGCTGGTCACAGAGTGGACACCTGGTAAATGTTTGTTGCAAAATGGAGGACAATAGGAGGGGGAAAGGAAGGGAGAAAATGGAAAAAAGACACGAAGGAATAGAAAGAAAAAGAGATAGGAAGAGAAAAGGAAAGAGACCATGAGAGAGGAAGGGAGACACAAAAAGAGGGAGTGAAAGAAAAGAAGAGAAGACAGAACCAGGCAGAGAAAAAGAGAGAAAAAGAGGAGAGAACTGGGCCACCCAGGAGACGGAGCGGGGTTTCCCTGTAGGTCCTGCCTGTCTCAGTGGCTTTCTCCTCCTTCCTCACCATCATCATCACACCCCATCTAAAGTCTGGGTCCCCAACAGAACCAGCTCGTGCAAAACCTTTGTTCTTATGAGAAATGCAGCAGGCCAGGGGCTTGCTTCTCTCTGTCCCAGATGTGTCCTGGATTTGCATCAACAATGTCAAGGCCCAAGTCTGGGGAGTGGGCTCAAGTCAAATAAGACCCTTGATTATGGGGGTCTCCTTATTTGAGTTTGGTAAGATCCTTCTAACCCACAGAGAGCGAGGATGCTGGTGCAGGCTGTGCGAGCTGTGGAGTAAACTGCTTTCTAAGCCTATTGAAAGCCCTTCCTTCGGGAAATGTCCCCTTTCTGCCAGAGGTGGGGCTCACAGTCTTGTTCTGGGGTTTCCTGATTAGTGAGATGCTCTAGGAAAGGTTTTGGGGTCTGAGATTTCCTACAAAGCTGATGTGAGAGAAATTCACTTGGTTGTTGGGAATGGCATTGAAGTTTTCTTTAAATTTGTGATTTTAAACTTGCAACAGCATTACCTCTGGGGCTTTTTTAAAATGAGCAGCCTGAGGTCTCAACCCCGTAGATTCTGATTCAGCGGATTTAAAGAGGGCCTTGGGATTCTGCCTATTTAACAGCTCTCCGTCCTTCTTCTGCTTAATTCTTGTTTTACGTTAAAATTTTTTTTCAGTTACAGTTGATATTCAATATTATATTAGTTCCAGGTGTACTGGATAGTGGTTAGACATTTATATAACTTACCAAGTGATCCCCTCTATAGGTCTGGTACTTACCTGGCAACATATGGGTTATTACAATATTATTGGCATATTCCCTATACTGTACTTTACATCTCTGTGACTATTTCGCAAGCACCAACTTGCACTTCTTAATCCTTTCACCTTTTTCACACAGCCTGCAACTCCCCTCCCTTTTGGCAACCACCAGTTTGTTCTCTGTGTCTGTGAGTTTGTTTCTGTTTTGTTTGTTTTTTAAAATCCACACATATGTGAAATGATGTGGTATTTGTCTTTTTCCGTCTGACTTATTTTACTTAGCATAATACCCTCTAGGTCCACCCCTGTTGTCACACACGATACGATTTTATTTTTTCTATGGCTGAGTAATATTCCATTGCATAGGTGTGCCACGTCTTCTTTATCCCGTTGTGTATTCATAGACACTTAGGTTACTTCCGTATCTTGGCTATTGTGAATAATGCTGCAATGAATATAGGGGTGCACATATCTTTTTGAATTAGCGTTTGAATTTCTTTGGATCAATACCAGAATTCTGATCTCAGAACCCTCAGGGAGGGGCCTGGTGGCAGAGGCTGTGGGCTGGCAGTGACAACTCTGTTGCTGACTTGGGTCCCATCGTTAATTAGCAGGAAAGATGCTGGTAGACCCTTCAGCCATATAGTTTCTGGGGAGGGGCCTTGGTTTTCTCTTCTCCAGGACTATTGCTTCTTGCCCGAGGCACCGTCACTGGGAAGTGGGCCATACCACATTCTCCTTACGGTCTAAGTTAGCTCCACTAAGGGGATGGATGCTGTTGCCTCCAGTGAGGACAAGGTGGTGGCGTGTGATGTAACAACACTGCACTGAGCTGGCTTCTTCCAGGGAAGCTAAGACCTCGGCAGTTAAGTTAGAGACTTTGCGGGAGAAGGTGGGGGTGGGAGGTAAGATGCTCTTGGTCCCTCTGGTGGTTCATTACTGCACACTGACAAGGACAGACTGTGCAGGGAGAAGGAGTGGCAAGGAAGGGTGGGGGTTGGGGAGACAAGCGAGTGACACAGGAGTAGGAACCCCTGCATCCTTCTCCTTTCTCAGTTACTAATTAGCTGTGGGACATGGAATCAGCCTTTGGCTCTCAGGGCTTCCGTTTGCTCTTCCAAAATGCAGAACCCCCACTGGTGACCTCTTGGTGTTTTCTTTTTTCCTACACTTGACTTCTCTGAAGCAAAGCTTTTCATTGCTCTTTTCCCCCATTCCACATTCTCTTCTCTGGCTTTGTCTCCCATTTCCTAGAGACTGTTATTGAATTAGGAAGTCATTTTAAAAAATAGCTCTTAAAAGTTGTGTGCTCTTCCACAGATGATCTCTTCAGTCTTTTATTGCTTTACCTATTTACAAAAACCAAGTGAAATGACTGGTCAAACCGTAAAACCTTGCCTCTAGGAAAGCAAGCAGAGAACTCCTCTGAGCCCTGCCTCTGTGGTCTCACCCATCAGAGGTTGCAGATGACTTGGCCAAGGTGACACACTGTGATCCAGGACTCAAATTCAGGTTGACTCCCTGTAGAACCTCACCTCTTAATCACCTCACTCTCCTGCTCCTTGGGCATGACAATGTGGTAAAGGGGCTGGGGAATACTTGGGGGAGTGTCAACAGGGGGCAGGATGGTACTGTCCATCACATTGAGGTCTCTGGATATGGTTCTGGTTGTTTGTTTGGGGCCATTTCACCAAGATCTAGCTCTCTGCCTTCATCCCCTTCACCTGCTCTCACATGCCTCCTGGACCTCAAGAAAATGTGTCTCTGAAAGGTCATCAGCTCAGCGGGGACCAGCCTTAAGGTTGTGCCTCTCCTTGCAAGATGAACAAATGTGTTAAACCCCATCCCCCACCCGCCAGCTCCATGTGTTCCCTTTTGCATTGAGCTAAAACTCAGACACATTTTCATCTTCATTTCACCTTCAGCTTCTATTGGCAGTGGTTCCTACTGCCTTTGATTTAAGTTTTTCTTTCTTTATCCCATATCAGTCTGATTCCTATAAGACTCGAGCAGGGAGTTAATGCATTGAAACAGAGATGCAAGGCACCCAGGAGAGTTCACAACTTGAAAAGATCTTTTTAAAATTTAGAGTAAATGAAGAAGCAAAACAACACTCCCTGATTTTATCCAATTTGTAAGTTTAGGTTTTCTGATATCAGGACTCCTCCTTTCTAAATCGGACTGCAGTCTTGTTATGAGAAAAATATTATTGAAAAAAAATCCTATAAATGGAGTGAAAGAATATTCAAGGCTCATAGAACATGAACACTAGCTTCTCTCCTTACTATAACTTTTAAGCCTGAAATATCTAATTCTTTAAATTGCTTTCAATTTGTATATTGAAAACAGAGCCGAGACAGATACCATTATAGTCCTTTTCAAATTAGGATTCGTTTAGTCCTTACCCTAGGCTCAGACCAAACTGGGTCTCTTAGCTCTGCCTCCCTTGTGTACACAGCAATCACACTATTTTTCTGGTGGGTTTCACGGATATGGCTAGAGGACCCTGGCAAGAACAGCCGCCCCGATTCCAACATCATCTCCGTGTGGTTTACCCTGTTCCCTGTCATTGCTGGGAGGTGGACACAAGTGGATAAAAAGCAGGTTGGACTGACCTCAGCCTTCCTCTCCCCAGTGCCACAGAGGGTTTACAAAGATGTTTTTGATATCACGTGGCAAGAAAATGGCCAGGAAGAGACCTTCAGCAGAGCCTCTGAGAGACTTAACACTGTGATCAGCAGGAAAGCCATAAAAATGGAAGATGAAATTCAAAAGAGAAGGTCAGAGAGTATAAGCAGAGTGTCTCAAGATAGTGTTAGATGAAGATGTAAAATATTTGAAGATGGATGGTCCAAAAAGGAGAGATCACTGTAAAGAATAGATAAAACTGAAACTTATGGACTATAAGCAATAGTACAAAGAGAAGAGAATTCTTCCAATATTGAAATGCTCATATTACTTAGTGTCTGTTTGACAGGTACAGTGTTTTGTAATGAAGTTTCCACCTCTCCCCACCTCTCCCTGTAAACCACTCTCCCATACACACATGAAACAAAAAGAGAAAGATTTGACCCTTTGCTGTCTCTAGAGTTTCTATTTTAGTCAGTTGATACTCAGCAAGGTACAGCTAAGAGTTAGATGATACCTTTACTGCTGCTGCTGCTGCTGCTGCTACTACTACTACTACTACTACTACTAATAATAATAATAATAATCGCAATAGCAACTAAGCTTAGTGGGTGCTTACTCTGTACCAGGCACTGTTCTAAGCATTTTGGAAGAATGAACTCATTAATCCTCAGAGTAACCTCCTCACAGGACTAAATGTGTACCTTATAGAAAATAAAGTGGAGGATTAAACAGTCTCTATTACATGCCCAAGGTTACACAGCTCATAAGTGAAAAAAAAAAAAAAAACCCATTAGAAAAGTTGGAGGAAAAATCAGAAGACTAAGGCAACTAGGCTCTGTCAGGCCGCATCATACTGGCCTGGGAGTGACGATAGAGGAAGGAGAGAGGGAAAACCAAATGGGCTGGACATTAAGAAAAACTTTGGGGTTCCTAGAGCAATGGCATTCGGAAAAGAACTAAGGAGAGAAAAGATGTTTTTCAGAAACATTGCTATAGACTACGAACCGGATAAAATTGAATGTACTTCAAAGGACACAAGTAAACATTGAGCTTCTTTTCTAGAACTCTGAGTTGGACCGGTTCTCAGATCACAGCTCCACAGAGACTGGGACATAAAAGGACCCTGCTTTTACGAGGATTACACATCTCAAGCGCTTTACGGTTTCACATATGTCTCACCAGTTCAACACAATAATCCTGTGAAGGTAAAATGTAGTGATGATGTGGTCTTGCAGGGAAGAGTGGAGGACCTCCAAATAGCTTTGAAACAAGATGGCTCCTCTGATATTAAACTGGGAAATTAATAAACAATGGGTTCATTCATTTCACAAACATTTATGGAGCACCTGCTATGTGGCAGTAACTTTCTACACGGTGAGAGGTAGCAGTGAACAAAATAGACATCTGGGCAGGGCTTACATTTTAGTAAAGAGAAAAAGAAAATAAGGGAATAGATGAGTAAATATTTATGACAATATTAGCCAGTAGCTGACCCAGGGGTTCTGAATAAACGTTTGCAAAATCATCCTAAGAGGATTGGATATCTACCTGCTCCATAAACTCCCACTTTCTCCTATAGGCTTGAATGTGTCACCTACCAGGAGGGGAGGAGCTACAGAGGAATGGAAAAGGGAAAGTTACAAGAGCGCAGTTTTAGCGGAGCCCACAAAACACTGCCCCATCCTAGCTACATGACTTGGAGATAATTACTTAGTCTCTATGCATCTCAGTTTCCTCAGCTATAAAAATACTGCCTACCACTTACATTTCAGGTATGCATTAAACAAGATAATATCTATAAGTCGTTTACTATAGCGAGTCTAATAAATGTTGCTGCTATCAATATTAGTGCAGTGTCTCTACTGATGAAGCTGCTGGCTCAAGGACAATCGGTGACACTCATGAAGTTGACTGTGAAGACTGGCTGCCATTGTGATGAGAATCCAGCTTGATGATAGTGATCCTTACTGTTGATCCCAAGCCCCAAACTCTTAGATTGAGAGCTAGTGTGGAGTTCAACCCAAATAGAAAATGCCTTCCAGAGATACCAGAATCTGATTATCTGTATGTTACAGAACAGACCCGTGGTGGGGAGGTGGGAGGTGGGAGAAAAGATACTGTTACTGAATGGACACCCCCTGCTCCAGGGCTCCCCGTGTACTAGATTCGCCTTGCCCGCCACCAGAGAATTATGGCTCTCAATGCCAGAGTTTGGTGAAAAGGAAAGGAACTATTCAAAAGTTATACAGACTTAGAGTAATGACTTAATGTCTTCATTAAAATCCCAAAGTCCCTTAAAACAACTGCAAACACACAGTCCTTACTTTTCCCCTTTGCCAAGCCAGGGGTACTGTATCTCAGGAAAAGAAATAGGAGTCTGTGGCTCATGTAGCCCCTGGCTCTGTTCAGTAATCCATGCTCGGCTGCAGGCCTCCCACGGTTCCCAGCACCATGAGCTGTGTTGCCGGGATGTCCAGTTCTTAACCCAAACCCACATGGCACCTACTCATGGCCCACCAGCAAGAGTTCTTCCACCCCTTTCCTTCTCACAATGTCTCTGCTGCATTCTTCCAAACTGCTAAGAGAGAGCTGTGCATCACTGCTACATCTTGCTTTCCAGCTTCCTAAGCTGCATGGCAAAGGGAGCCCCCGAACCGTATTTCCAACCAAAATCATGGGGTTCCAACCCACACGGCTGCGGTGCCTGGGTTTAAATCCTGGCTCCAGTCTTCCTCTGCATCCCCATTTCTGACTCTTCCCACAGTCGGCTATACATGCCAGCATTCCCTTACTTTTCCAGCTTTCCTGGGCTGCCATTGTAAGTCTGGGCAGGCATGGCCTGAAGGCGTGGAGCCAATCATCTCCAAGCTCTCACGCAGGTGCTGTAACTAGGGGGAGTTGCCTCCCAGTTTTGTCCTGGGTGGAAGTTACTCCCATCTCCCTGGCTCAAAGCAGGGCCACAGCTACTTAACATATCTATGAAACCAGTTCAAGGTTATAGATATGTTAAATGACCATTCTTGGAGTTATTTGCAAAACCGTTGCTATGTAAAATACCTCCCCATGGCCCTGCTCCATGTGTCCCATCCCCAAGTTCAGACTTGTGGGGGTGAGACCATTTGTATATTTTTAATATTTCCTGGATACCCTGAGTTCTGGACCCCATTATGAATCCCTCTTTGGCGGGAGAGGCCCTAGCTGAACCCTGTTACATGTATATTTCTTTATATTCAAAAGTCTTCTTGTTGAATGTTCTTATTAACCAAAAGAAGCATTAGCAATCATCAAGTGCTAACGGGGTGCCAGTGCTGAACCAATGTTCTGGAGAATACAAGGTAAGCAAAGCAAAAGGCCGTACTTCCTGCCTCAAGGAGCTCACCGCCTAGCTGGGAAGTGAGAGCTACATAAACACTTACATTAAAAATCCCAAAACAGAACAAGATGAGGGCAAACCGTGGGGTGTCCCTAAGCACCACAGATAATAAGACGAATGTTTCCATGAGAGAAGGCTGAGTCATTACAAGAGGAAGAGAGCGCACTTCTGTGGAGCTTCTGTGCGCCAGCTACCGAAACACGCATTCTTACTTTACTCCTCCCCCGTACTCCCTTGGGATGGATTCTGAAGCCCATTTTATGGGTAAGAAAACTAAGTTTCAGAGAACCTGAATGACTGGGTCCAAGCAAGCCATCCAGCTACTCAGAGACTGCCCCAAGATACAAAGTCACGTCTGACTTCAGACTCGTTATTTTTCCTATTCTAAGGAGGCAATATGGGATCCCGGTTAAGAGTGTGTTGGGATCTGGGTACAGAGGTGGGGTTTGAATTCAACTTACTATAATTTGGGCAAATTGTTTTATCTCCTTGTGCCTATTCCCTCAGATACAAAGTACGTTTCATGACAATATCTCTCTCACAATGTTTTTGCGAATTAAATGACATAACCCTTGTTTAGCTCAATAAGCATTGGCTGTGATAGCAAATAAGACGATGCCACTATTTGCTCCTACCATCCACCCTCCTCAGTGCTGCTGCCCTAAGGCAGCTCTAAAGATCTGAAGACTGGAACCCTTGAGTAGAAGAGGCACTTTGAGGAGGGAGGAAAGTAGCCATTGTGGGAAAGACTGGGGCAAATACCTGGTCAAAAATTCCCCAGCATCCAGCAGATTCTACCTGGCAGCTGCCTGGTTTCCTCCAAGAGCTCAGTTGCTCAGGGTGGGTCTTGAAGAAACTAATGGTCCTGATAGCACAGGCTGTCATTGCTCCATGCATTTG
>PVJI01005464.1:27347-96088 GCA_004026765.1 Micronycteris hirsuta
TCCTCTCCTCTCCTCTCCTCTCCTCTCCTCTCCTCTCCTCCCCCCTCCTCTCCTCTCCTTTCCTTTCCTTTCCTTTCCTTTCTTCTCTCACTTTGTTTCTTGCATTTTCTGAGATCACCCAAATTTGAGTTTCAGGGTCTGCTTCAGGGGGCACCCAGCTTACTAGCTCAGTGCCAATTCTAGGTTATGTCACTCTGTTACTCTTCCCATTGGGACTTATTTTTAGCGTCTGAATAGAGCTTATTGCAAAATACCCAGTCTGCTTATAACAGGAGATGGAACTAAATCGATATCACAGCCAATTTACCAGTCTTCCACAAACACCTTTTTCTCATCGCTCCCAGCTTCTCCACTGCCCTGACCAGTTGCTCAGTATGGGGTCCTCATACCTTAGCTTACCATGATGCTCTTTTCTCAGTGGAGGGCTGGAGGCAGCAGTCAATTTTGTAGTATCTCCAAACTAAGGCGTTTTTGAGCTGAGCCTTAGGAAAAGAACAGATTTCCTGAATCAGCACAAGTTTATACTAAATAATCCTTTTATAAAATGACCCACTGAAAAAGGAAATCTTTACTATTGCAGTTTAAGAAATTTCTTGGAGGAAGAGAAAAGAGTCATGTGTCATTAGCCGATTCGAAACTAAGTACTTGAGGAAATCTCTCATGCTACCAACTGACATTTAAGCAAAGTAGAAAATAGGTCTTCATAAAGGCCTATCGAATATCATTGACCAATTTAAAAATATTTATTCAGCACCTATTATGTGCTTTGATAGGCACTGATCTAGGTAATGGGGAAAGAAGAGCGAAAATAAACTCACAACAACAAAACACCCACAAAGTCTCTGCCCTCATGAAGTGTGCATTCTGTGTTAGTTATCTATTACTCTGTAACAAGCGGCACCAACATTCAATAGCTTACGGCAATAACCATTTGCTCTAAATTCTGTAGGTTAACGATGTGGGTCGGGCTCAGCTGGGCTATTCTGCTTGTCCCACCTGGGCTCACTCATGCAATTGTAGCCATTTGGTGCTTCAACCGGGGCAACATCGTCTGTGATGGCCTGACTCCCATCTGTCAGGTTTGCTGGGTATTGGCTAGTTGGTCTAGGAGACCTCTGCCGGGATAGTGTGTGTGCTCCACACGTCCTTTCTCCCTCCAGTAGGCTAGCCTCAGAAGTCCTATAATATCATACTTACAATATTCTATTGGTCAAAACCAGTCACGTGGCCAGGCCAGACATAAGGTGCACCTCATCTCTTCATAGGAGATGCTTCAAAGATACATTGCAAATGGCATGGATACAGTTTGGGGAGGAATTCGTGGCCATTTAAAAAAAATCTGCTGTATATTTGAATAGCTGAGACAGACAGAAAATATATAAATGGTAATGGAAAAAAGCAAACATTAAATAAAAAAAAAGGCTTAGGCAGATGGTCTCAGCCCTGTTTTCACATAAGAATTACCTGGAGAGCTTTTTTTTTTAAAAAAAAAAAACCACCAGATCTTTCATGGCAGACCAACTAGATCAGGGACTAGAACTTGGAAATTGACATGCTCAGTCAGCTCCCCAAGGGGAAGGGTTCTCATCTATAGTCAACTTTGAGAATCACTAGTGAAAGTGCACTGAGGAAAAATTAGGAGGGGGTCGGGGAGTCCAGAGCAGTGAGAGTTGCGTAAGATGTTGGAATCAGAGAAAAACTGAAGAGGAAACACTTGAGCTTAAGCCTCAAAGAAACAAGTGAGTCCAAGGGCCTTGGTGCACTGGGGGAGGAGAGGGAGGAGCCAGTGAAAATACTGAGGCCAGAGGTGGAGGAGAGGCCGGGGCAATAGTAGCAGACGTGATAGAAGACGGCTTGGGAGAAAGGTCCAGACCACAGAGGCAGTGCCTCGGAGGGAGGTCCTGCTTGCTGTCTGCGAGTCAAGCCTTTATAGCTTGGTCGGCAGCTTCACTTGTTTGTTGTAGAGAAGTCAAACAGTAAAGAACTGACTACATGGGCCATCTGTGGAAGAGCCCACAACGATTAAAAGTTATTTTTTTTTTACAAGAACTCACTATTCAACAGCAGTCTCTAGGCAATAAAAAACAATGCAGGAGAAAAGGAGAATATAGAATGGGAGAAAACAAACAACAAAAAACATTGCTTCAGAGAAGTCAAGTGTAGGAAAAAAAGAAAAACAAAAACAAAAAAACGCTGAGTGTTCACCAGTGGGGGTTCTGCATTGTGGAAGAGCAAACGGGAGCCCTGAGAGCCAAAGGCTGGTTTCACGTCCCAGAGCTAATTAGTAGCTGAGAGAGGAGAAGGATGCAGGGGTTTCCGCTCCTGTATCACTGGTTCATCTCTCCCCGCACCCCCCGCCCCCCCCCCTCCCGCTGTTCCTGGCCACCCTTTCTCCCTGCACAGTCTGTCCTTGTCAGTGCGCACTGATGGACCACTGGAAACATCTTCATCATTTCCTAACTATGGAAGCTTTCAGAAGAAAATATAAAAGAAGTAGGTCTTCAAGGAACAAAATCAGTGTGGTAGTATGAAAGAACTTCAGACTGCAGGCTTCTTCAAGGCCAGGCCCGTGTGTTCTCATAGCACACAAACCGTGACTGGCCGCAATATTGAAGGGAAACAACGTTCATCTCAAAAATGAGTTAGGAGTCGAAGGGACTATGCATAGAGTGTCTAATCCCATGTCGATAACTATACAGTAAGTGCTGGGTCCAGTCTGGCTTCCTCCTCTGCTTTCCAGCTCTGCCATTGACTAGCTCTGTGACCTTGAATGGGTTACTTCATCTCCTTCTATCTCATCTGTGAAATCCCACTCATGAAAGCAATTTCAATAGCTAAGTGCCAAGGTTTAAAGAGGAAATCAAGTTCCCAGGTATCTCAAAGTCACTATCATTGGTAGGAAGCTGTGGGAATCAGCAAACCTGCTGAAGGAAAATGTAGTCCTTACTGACATGTCAGCATAGGCTATCAGGACAAATCAGGAGCAGGTCTGCATATTTCATCAACTGATTTCTCACTATTGGGCTACTCAAAAAGGTCATATCTTTCTAGGTCAAGAAGAGCAAGGCCAAGCACACTGTCCATCCTGGTGCCCAAACGGGGATCTTCAGACTTCCTCATGCCCTGGGTACAAGACTAGGGTTTCTGGCACTAGCAGTGGTAGCAGGCTGCAGGCTTCAGCAGCTCAGAGGCAACCTG
The DNA here is from genome assembly GCA_004026765.1 of Micronycteris hirsuta. Lineage (NCBI taxonomy): Eukaryota > Metazoa > Chordata > Mammalia > Chiroptera > Phyllostomidae > Micronycteris > Micronycteris hirsuta. Next base: position 30,546 of record PVJI01005464.1, read on the forward strand.
AGCCATCTATGTAGCCAGGCAATAAGGAAAGGATTACAGGGATTGATGGGGTGTACAGAGTAGGCCTCTGGCAGAACAAAGTGGAGTCTAGAGGCCTTGCCAGGCCATGCAGAGCATTTCACATCAGTGATCCAGGTCGGAAAAGGTTGCCAAGGTTTGCTGTTGCTATGGCTCTGCCAATAAGAGGAAATAAGCCTGGCTTGCTGGCTGCCTGCATCCAGCAGAGTGTCCCATCCCAAAGAGCATGGTTGATGAACTCCAAAGTCCCCATTGTCCTTCAGACAGGCCAACAAATCCTTTCCTCCCTGGAATGGGCATTCCTTAGGGGAAATGTGTCCCTGGTGTTTCATCATAGGTGACATCCAACAAGAAGGTTGCATATTGGCTCAGAGGGATTTCCCCCACCTTGGAGATCAGAGGTAGGGTCAGAAAAGCCCTTTTTTGGTTTCAGAGTATATTGGGAGCTTCACAGATGGGATATCTTGGCCTCACCATTGTTCTTTAGGCATTTGCCCTCTTTGGAATAGTAACAGGGCAGCTTGGCTTTGAAAGGGCAGCCATAGCCTGGTGGAGAGGCTCTTCCAGATGGCGGCAGAGCAGCCAGCAGCATCCCAGCATGGCACTCTGGTGGTGTTTCAGGCAGCTTGGATGTGCTGGGTCACAAAGCACCAAGAACCTCAAACTTCTGTTGCCTTTGCTTTCTGGAAAGTCTGGATGGGTTCTCCCACTAGCAAGGAGGAGCTTCTCCTCTGGAGCCTTCAGAGGCTACTATAGAGAGAAATACTTCCTTCATCAGATGGTCCAACAAAATTTATGGAATATTAACAGGAAAAACTATCTTCAATGAGAGAGGAAGAGTTCCTGATCAGCTTCAAGATCTCCTTGGCCTTTGTGTCTCCTCTCTGAGGTGTCTCCCTCATGCCCATGGCTCAGATCAGCAGGACTCGACTCCCTTAGTCCAGGATTTTTCTCTCCTAACCTCTCCCACTCTTTGGGCCACCAGGACTCCCAAACCGTCTTCCTCCAAGAAATGGCTCTTCCACATTTAACTGAGGCTTTACCTGCTGGAGCACTTAATCCACGTTTGGGATCCTTAGTCATGTGTGCCTGACTTAGGGGTTGAGGCACACGGAGGGTAGGTGGGGAATGAACTTTGAAGTTATGGAGAGTGGCGAGAATCCTGGTCCTGCCACTTGCAAACCATGCACCTTGTGCAAGTCATGCAATGGTAAAATAGAAGATCCATGAGCTTTGTAAGTTGTGAAGGTTCAATGAGATGTTTTAGAGAGAGAACGAAAGAGAGAAAAGAGGAGAGGAGAGGGGGAGGAGAGAAAGGGAGGGGAGGGGAGGGAAGGGATGATAGCTCTTAGTTGGTAGTGTTTGACAAGACGGATCCATTATTATTATGATGGGAAATACTCATGTGCACAAACACAAGTTTTTAAAGGTTTTAAATCATCTCAAGAGAACTCTAAGTTAAGAATCCTGACCACAGATGATCAAGTCCAGTGACTTTATTTTTTCAGATTAGGAAAATGGGACTAAGCTCTAAGAGAAGTGGCTTCCCTCAGCCACTTAGGATCAGAGCCAGAGCTAAGAACTGGGACTCCTGACTCCAGTGCTCTCTTCCTAGCCATTTGCCTTAGAAGGAGCCAAAGAGGCCTTATGGTATCACCTACCATCTGCTAAATGAGAGTGGTTGGCAAGAGATTCTCTTTACACTGCAGGGAATAGAAAATTGCTCAATTCATTTCCCTGTAGACAGTGGTGAAAAGCTCATTCAGGAGAAAAATGGGAGTGTGTGGGTGATCAATCTGATGCCATCCCGATGTACCCAACAGCCCTCACCGAGGACGGCCTCAGTGTAATGAGCTTTCAGTTCCCTTGGGGTCCATTTGTGCTGGACATCTTCTGTTTGTTGCTCCAGATCTGCTTTCCGTGGTCTCCTCCCTTCTCCCTGAACCTGGAGGCCAACCTGTGTGGGCCACACCAACAGGCTTCCTTGGTCCAATCAGGAGTCCCGGCAGGAAATCAGAGGGAGGAAGAGAAGTGATGATGGTGGATTCCTACCCTTCTGCTCTCTCTCTGAGGTGACTTCCATCTAGTCATGTCAGTCCCACAAGGTCACTGCTCCTCACAGGGTGACGTGTTCTAGATGGCTCCCTCCTTCAGGTTTTACATAACTCTTCCTCCCCTTGTCCCTTTGAGCTTAAGGGTAGTGACTCTCTTCTCTTCTTAATCTTGAGGTGTTGTATCACTCTCTGTGGTTTTCCTAAGCCCATCAGTAATTTGGTAAATATCCCTCTGTAAATGAACAATCATTGAATTATCCTGAGTGTCTCATCTACTTTATTTTGGGAGTGTAACAGATATACTAGTCATATGCAGCTACAGTTACTCAGGAGATGACCCGTGTTGGCTAGGGAGAAAATTACATAGCTATGCCCCCCTTATTTAGTCCCTCTTGGGAATTCAGCTAGAGCTTTGCTGATAGTAGAAATAGGTTCTGATTCATCTTTCAAGCCATGGGAGAAGACAGGTCAAAGTGAATAAAAGTCTGGGGCGGGGGGTACTTAGTTGTCCAGCTAACCTCAGTCTCTTTTATCCTGTGAACGTCAAAGGGCTTCTTGTGGTTTTCTGGTATAGTCTCAGCTTCACAAAAGCAACCTGGAAAGTCATTCAATACAGTGGCTTTATAACCTAATCCTAATCCTAAACCCAACCTCAATAGTTAGGTAAACTGAGTCTTCAAGATATGGAGACACAGTCAGTTAAAATGGAAGCCCTCGTTTGAGTTGGTAGAGTGAGTTTCTGGTGAGTCAAGAAGCTAGCTTTGAATCCACCATCCTTGGACTTCTTGTTCTTACTCTACAGTTTTCTGGGTGTTTTTTCCTTCCATAAAAACGTGATGGTAAACTGTTTGAGGACAAGAGATGTATTTTTAGAAATTAATTAATTTTTGAATTTATAAGCACTTATTTGACCCCTGCTGTGTGCCAGCCAGGCACTGATCTGGATATCGGGGATGTGATCATCACTAAGAAAGAAATGATCATTGTAGTGAAAGAACACATGGTCTAGCCCAAGGCAAACATTTACTGCAGGCTGCTGGTTTACTTTTTTAATCAAGTTTTATTGGAATACAGATACACCCATTTGTTCATGCGGTGCCTATAGCTGCTTTCTGGCCACACAGCAAGGTTGAGTAGTTGCAACAGAGATTGTGTATCTTGCCAAGCCCGTATCACTTACTCTCCAGCCTTTCATTGGAAGTCTGTTGACTCCTGGCCATATACCTTCCCAGTACCTGGCACAGAGGGGGACACAGTTTTTTTCCTCAACAAGTAAATACTTTATGGTTAGATCAAGAGATTATATCAAGGTGCAAAGCATTACCGTTGTCTTAATAGTAGAAAATAATTCTTAGTGGGTTATTTTTAATCTTTGCATCTTCAAGAATTTGCTGAAATTTCTAGATGCTGTTGACACATGAACAATTTTATTGCTTTTTATTTTGTGGATTGGTGTGATCCACAATACACCTGTGCAACCGTGCAAGAAGTTTCAAAGGGGAAAACATTCTGATGCACGCGGTAGGAGGAAAGGATTGAATAGAACCTTGATTGCTGCCATTCCAGAATGTATCATCTGGTATTCTGCTGCTCTTAGCTTCTATAAATGCACTTATGCTGTGAATTTCTTTCCAACTTATTGTTCATAAATACTTGAAGAAAAGCAGTGAACTCAGAAATCCTTTTTAACCATTTCCCTCTTGTTGGTATTTAACATCCCATGTTTGTGGCTGTGATGTTCTCTGGGACCGAGGCACAGTTAGAATAAAGAGGGTCAGAGCCGTGTAATGGCCTGGCAGCGTCCATCCTCCACGTGGCATCTCTGAGTGACACCCAAAATAACGTTTTAATAGGTGCAAGCTGCTCTCTTTGATTCCTTGCAGGTTTAAGATGTTTATCTTGTTCTGGGAACTCAGACAGAGTATTATTAAAATTTGAAAAGAAATGTAACTGATTCTCCAAATGAATAGTTTTTTTGTTCAAAAAAATAAAATAAAATTAGGATGATAATGAAAGAAGCTATGGCATTCCATAAAGATGAGGGAAGGATAATGATGTAGATATTCTGGGGGAAGGGGAGGAGAGAGACCGAGAGAGAGAGAGAGAGACAGAGAGAGAGACAGAGAGAGAGAGAGAGGCCAAGTCTAGGCACATCTGTAAAAAGAGCGGACAATTCTGACTCAGATTTACTCAGTGCCTAAAAATGGCTCATACACACCCCTTTGGACTATGAACACAAAATATCATAAATGGAAATTACCCCAATTCAAGATAGACCTATGACCTCTGATCTCATCACAATCAATTCAATGAAGAAGGAATTTACAAACACCTTCCTGTGTTCTAGGCACTGTGACCATCCTAAAAAATGCAGTACTAATGCTGAAAACAATGCCTTCCAATGGGAGTTTACGATTTAGGTGAGAAGGGTAAGAAATATGGCTATATATAAATAAAGCACAGCAATACAATTTCATTGCCAAACAATGTTATATGGGCTGTAAACATCAATAAAAGGCAGATTTAATGAGAGATGGAAAAATGGGAAAATTTTTTTGGCATTGGAATTAGTTATTGGAATAATAAGAAAAGAGGGGGATAGTCCAGCAGATACAACAGTGTGAGCAAAGCTAAGGACAGTTGAACTGTTATACGTGTTTGGATTATAGAAAATCAGTTCTTGGTGAAGAAAGAGGAAATGTCACCCAGGATTTTAAATGTCAATGTGAAAAGTTTGGACTTATTTGCAGACAATGGGGAGCCATTCAGGTTCTGGGGAGTGAATTGGCGTGCTTGAGGCTTCTAAGATTAAGATCATAGCTGTATATGTGATGGATTGGAGAAATAAGGAATTGGGGAGGGGAGACGGCTTAGAGCAGGATTATAATGCTCTAGGTGGGGACAGATGTGATTATTGAAATGGACTTTCCATGGAGATGCCCGAGGCAGGCTTGGCAGCTGTCAGAATGTGAGTGAGAGAGAGATACGTGTATATGACTAAGTGTCTCATTATGTGGAAGTGATTTACAGAGAGGGCTTTGATATGGAGCCATGTATGTAATAATGCGTGTCCCAATCCAGACTGCAGCTAACACAGACACACTAGTGAAGATGAATTAGTTAAAAAATAAACACATCTTCAGCCCTTTCATACTGGTCTATGTTTTTTAGGTGCTTTCGTCTCTAATTCAAGAATGCTCCTCCAAGAAGGATTTTCTAGCCATAGAAACAAGTGTTGCTTTTAGAAAACAAGCAATTAATATAAGTCATTGTAAAAAAGGCAATATCTTTTACGCTCATATCACTAAATATTCTACTATAGTGCCAGGCATACAATAAGTGATATTATATGGGTGCAGAATGAATCACCCTGATGGGCAACTCTCCAATCAGTAGGCCATACACACATCAAAGCTAGCTACCTAGCATGGTGAGGTGTGGACAAGAGGTTCTCCAGAGTCAGGGAGAGAGCCATCAGGTCCATCTGGACACAGCCAGGAGAGCTCTAGAAAAGAGTCATTCCAATGGTGGAAGAGCGATTCTTAGGGGCTTGGAGATGGGCCTGGAGGGGTCTGTGCAATGCTGGCATCGGGAGCTTTAACACTGCACAGAGTTGAAGGGGTGACAGAATTGAAACATAGACAGATGTGACACAAGTGAGGTCCATTCTAGCGATTTGAATCAATGGGAATGTTTTTATTTTTCTGTGGGTTCATGGGAAAAAAGTTGGGATATTAAGGAATGGTAGACTATCTTAATTAAGGCTTTCTTCACAAAGTACTTGGAAGGTCCTAAGTGCTTAAAATGATGTGACTGAAGAATGTCGAAACTTTCCAAAATTAATTATTTTGCATTACTGCCTATGAGACTAAAGCTGCCCCTGACATGTTTGCTTTTATTCGTGGGATGCAAAGTATACAAAAACATATGTACTTCGTGTACACCTATCACTGAATGCTGAAATATTATCAGCATTTTTATTAAAATTAGGAATAAGAGAACCATGACTATTATGATTGTTACTATTTAATGTTATAATGGAGGTTCTAGGCAATGCATTAAGATGTGAAAAATAAGTAATAATTACAAGAAAGAAAGAAAAACAGCTGAATTTTGGGGGAGCTATATGAAAATCTAAGTATTTTGTCAGTTAATCTTTGAATTTTCTATTAAAACTCATGAAAATTAAGCAAGTTTGATTAATATCATTTATCTATTTAGCTATCATCTATCTATTTCTATACACTAGTGATAGTTATAAAATATAATTTTCTAATATGCACATGGAGTAAACTATAAAACTTACCAAGGGACAGAAAAAAGGACTTGATGAAATAGTAATATGCCATATTTGTATTTAGGAAGACTCATAAATTCTTCATAAAGTAATCATATATTTAGTGTATTCCCAATCAAACTTCTATGGAACTTGACAGATTAATTCTGAAATCCTTGTGAAGCAGAACATTCCACTCATATGTGGGATTTAATGAACCAACTGAACTAACAAGCAATGTAGACACAGACTGATAGATACAGAGCAGAATGACAGCTATGGGTGGGGGAGGTGAGGGGGTGGGGGGACTGGGAAAGAAAGAAAAAGCACTCACAGACATGGACAACAGAGTGGTGATTGCAGGGGATGGATAAAAGGGACTAAAGGGTAATGGAGAAAACACAATAAAATTAGATCCATATATAAAACAGTACACAAAATTAATTCCAGATAAATTAAAGATAAAAACATCATTATAAAGAAGAAAATGTAGGAAATAATTAAAAATAAATATCAGGGCAGGGGTGTTTTTAAGTTAGACACAGAAGTTGATTAATTTGTGCACAATTATCTAACAGGAAATATAAACTATGTTAAAATACAATAAAACATACATTGCAGATATTTTATTTCACTCTAGCAAGTAAATATTTAAAATATATAAAGAGTTTTTATAAATCAATAAGAAAAAATAAAGAGGCAAAGAAATATGTGCAGGTAATTCACAGAAAAAAAAACCAATGGTCATAAGTATATGAAAACATATGAAACTTCCTCTATAATTAGAGCACTACACATTAAACAACAATGAAATAAAAGTGCTTTTCCTCACAAGTTTGGAAACAAGAATGAAGAAGTGGGAGGAGCATAAAGGAAGGAAGGTGATAAAGACTTCTGTATACTGTTGTTGGTGCTGACATTGATTGGCACAGCCTCTTTGGGAGAAAAATTTCACAATGTTTATTGAAATGTAATGTGTATATTCTCTTATTCAGCAATTCTAAATCTAAGTATTATTTTAGAAAAATGCCATGTACACATTGTAAGTTGTTTAATATCGTGACTAACTAAACACAAATATCTGTCCACAGTCGGGTACTATTAAAGAAAGTATCTCACAATCATTCTATGGAATATTATGTGGCAATGAAAAAGAATGAGGAATATTATGTGGCAATGAAAAAGAATTTATATGTACAGGAATAGAAAGATCATTAAGATATCTGCTGTCATTTAAAAAAAGCAATTTATAAAAGACTACATAATATAATCTTCTCTATTTAAAAGCAAGCAAGCAAACAAACACATATAATTCTCAATTTAAACATACATACATGTAAGTGTATAGAATTAGATCTGGACATATATATACCAAACTACATAAAATTATGCCTGGTGAAAGCTGTGAGACTGGTGTGACAATGGGGAATTGTTTGTGGAATTATTTATTTGTTTGAATATTTCTGAGATGTATAATTTTTTGATTAACAATAATAAATTAATTAAAACTAAAACAAATAGAAATCTAAGCATATGCATGTACAATATTATGGCTTATAACTACAGAGAGCTTGATCTAAATATTTTTTTTACACTGTATAATTGCACATTCCTCCTCTCCTGAAAACTTTTTATTTCTCTATTAGGATTTATCCTTGGATATGTCTATGCCAGAGGCCGATCCATTAGCTAAGTAAGCACGTATTTGAATATACAATTACTTTAAGGGATAACAGATGTTGCATCTTAATTCCAGACCTTGGCTAATGTGTCGATCATTAACTCAGGTCTGATTCACATTAAATTTTGTGAAGATACAGGACAGCCCTTCTTATCTTTTTAAAATAAAGTGATAAAAATTTCAGCTCTTCAGTGATGTGAATTTCGTATTGGCCTACACCAGGTTTTCACCAGATTTTTCCATTAACCTGACTTGTCCATTTAATGTCGATCCTGTTGCTGACTAGAATCTAGCCTTTAGCCATAAATGATGGAAAATTATTGGACTTTTATTATACAATGAAAAAAATAAGCCAGAATAGACACACTCAAAAAACTATTTTTGCTAAGCATTACAGTTTCTCTGCAAAACAGAAAAGTTGTGACAACATCCATCACGGCAAAACTCAGCGGATAGAAAAGGTGTTTTTATATGAATGCCTGTTCTGAGGCATCGTGGTGAGTGAACGCCTAATTCCCCTTTCTGCAAGCTTCACCAGAACTGGCAAAGCAGGTAAAAACGCTCTTTAGGATTCTGCTTTTGTGGTCTGTCTTTGGAAAAATCTGAGTTTTGAATTTAAACACAGAAGGGAACGAGGACAGAGCCACCGGCCTGAGTTGGCTACGGAGACAGCCCTGTGCAGCGCAGCGGCTCCCACAAATTCAGTTCGGTTCAGCAACATCGCCAAGCTCCTGTGACCCCTCAGACAGAAGACGCTGGGCTGGGATGTGTGTGCAAGTTCCACGGGCCTTCCCCGGGCCTGCTGCCGGTCTCGGATCACAATGATGGATTAGAGAGGGAATTACCGAGATGCATAAACCACTAACTCAGGAAATATCTCTTAAACCCTATGTGTCAGGCACTGTGCTAAGCCCTGGGCATACAGCCATATACAAGACCCTCTTCCCCTCCTGAGTTCACATTCCAGAAAGGATAAAAGATAATGAAAACATTGCGTAAAATGTGTTGCGAAGGTACTGGAAATAGAGCACCCTAGATGGGACCTAGGAGGGATGGCAATTCTGTCTCCTAGGGATCAGGAAAATGTTCTTCGAGGAAAAGAGATTTAAGACATACCATCAGATGCTTGGAGGATGCGTAAAAGTTTGTAAACCAAGAGAGGAGGGCGGGGTGGAGGATCACCGCGGGCGTGGCCGGTGCCGGGCACTGTGATGGACACCTGCGGTCCTCACCCTCAGGAACTCAGGCTCGCCTTTCTGTCTGCATCTCATCTGCATCTTGACTAGAGTTCTTCAGCACGTCCTTTCCCCTTCGCCTCTGGCCGTCACCGGACTCCTAAGCCTGGTCCACACCCATTTCCTGACCCACCCAGTACAGCCAGAAACCCTGGACTCTCTTTTGGGGCTCCCCATTTCGTTCTTACTGTCTGGCTCCTCCTCCCTCCCACTTTCATAATCCAAATGACAGCAAAATAACTGACACCACCCCGGGCTCAGGTCAGTCCCTGCCCAGCTGCTGCTGCTGGGGCACGGGACCAGTCCGTGGAGAAGCACGGGTGTTTCTCTCTCCCGGGCTGCTCTGGGATGCTCTACCATCCCAAGAGCTCCCCTTCCTGTCCTTGCTTTCAGTAATGACAGCAGTCAGGAAAACCTGCCCCCAGCAACGTTTTTCTCCTGAGATCTAGTAGACAATTTCCAATTGAATTTGGCATAATCTGTACTTTTTAAGGGCTACATTTGACCAAGGAAAGCTCCAGAGTTTATTCTAATAACCTCCTATAGTGAATAGTGTCTATTGTACTAACGAGTTTTCCGGAATCTTTACTTACATGATGAGCAGACCCCCCAACTACTCTTCTCAGTCACCCCCTTCCAATCAAAAAAAGTACATGTGCGTATACATGCTGGAATTTGGCACCTGCTTCACAGTAATTACTTAGCGACACGACTCAGGAGTTTGGAAGGAAGTTGGGGGAAGGGAGAAAATTCGCCTTTGCCAGAGGAGGGGGAGAGGGAAAAAGGCTGGGGAGCCTCTGACCTTTCCTTCTCTGACCACTGTGGATTCGTGGGGCAACATTTTTGTCATTTTCCTCCACTTTGTCAACTCAACCTCAAACCCTTCCAGACTGGAGGTTGCGCTATGCATCGAATTGTCCCCAAACATCATCAGACATGAAGCCTTGCAAATAGTGGACTAGTGAATGATTATTTTTCATGATGATCATGAAACTGAGAGAAAAATCTTTAGTAAAAGAGATACAAATATATGTGGGAGGAAAAATCAAGTGCTGATGCTGACAACATGGGTTTTCCAAAATATATCAGAATATTTTCTTTTTAAAATAAATAGCTAATACCCAGAAGTGGGATTGCTGGGTCAAATGACAGTTCTACTGTTGTTATTATTATTATTATTATTATTATTATTATTATTATTATTATTATTTGAGAAATCCCCATTCTTTTATCTGTAGTGACTGCACCAACTTATCTTCCTACCAATGGTTTACAACCTGGCCAATACTGATCTTTTGGGGTTTTTTGATAATAGTGATGAGGTTCAGGACACACTATCCCCAAATACGGTACCTTGTCATGTAGGACATTTCAAGCTGGAAGAATTTGAGAAATGGTATGTGTAGGATGGACCTGTTGACCTTCCATTGAACTAGGTTATAAAACCTAGGAAGGACTTTCTAACCTTCCCCTGAAGATCATATAAGCTGCATGTGAGAGGCGCCCTCCCTAAAGCTAGAGGCATCTTATATTTGAAGACAAAGGGACACAGACAGGACTCTAAGTCAACAGGCATTGCTAAGTTTACTTATACTTAGTTCACTTTTAGTTCATCTTTCCACAACTCTTTGTCAAACCTAGCATAGAATCTTAGTATTAACCATTGCTTTGGGTCTTCATTTCCTTAGGAAGATTTCCATGTCCCATAAAACATATACTTAATAAATGTGTATGCTTTTTCTCTTGTTAATCTGTCTTGTTCTATAAGGGCCCCAATCGAGAACTTGGAAAGGTTGAAAGAAAAGACATTTTTCCTCTCCTACAATAGCTATCCTAACAAGTATGAGGTGATATCTCACTGTGGTTTTGATTTGTATTTCCCTGGTAATCAGGGATGTGGAGCACCCTTTTATAAATCTGTTGACCATTTTTATATCTTTTCTGGAGTCATATCTATTCCAGTGTATTGTCCATTTTTTAATTGGGTTATTTGATTACTTGCTATTGAGTTGGCGAATTTTCTTATATATTTAGAAATTAACTCTTTATTAGATATATTATTTGTAAATATTTTCTCCCATTTCGTAGTTGGCTCTTTCACTATGTTGATTGTTTCTTTTGCTGTGTATGAGGTTTTTAGTTCAATATAGTTCCACTAATCTATTTTTACTTTTATTTCCTATGTTTTTGGGGTCATTTATGAAATCATTGCCTAAAACCATGTCGTGAATTTTGCCCCCTGCTTTCTTCCAGTAATTTTAGAGTTTGGGGCCTCATTTCTTTAACTCATTTTGAGTTTTTATTGTGTATTGTGTAAGATGGGAGTCTAATTTCATCCTTTCCCATGCGGTTATATTCTTCCGGGTATACATCCAAAAAGAATCAAGATCTCACAGAAGTATCTGCACTCTAAGGTTTATTGCAGCATTATTCGCCAGAGTCAAGATGTGGAAACAATTCAGATCTTCACTGGCAGGTGAGTGGATAAAGATAATGTGGTATATACATACAACAGAGTATTATTTTGCCTTATAAAAGGAAATTATACCATTTGCAACATGGGCGTACTTAGAAGACATTATGCTAAGTGAACTAAGGGAATCACAGAAGAACAAATGCTGCAAGATTCCACTTACATGAGAACATGAAATAGTCAAACTACGAGAAACAGAAACTAGAATGATGGTTACACAGGGGTGGAGGGAGTGGGGAATGGGGAATTTTTGCTCAATGAGTACAAAGTTATAGTTACATAAGATGAATGAACTTGAGAGATTTGCTATACAACTTAGTGTCAATAGTTAACAATACGGTGTTGTGAACTCAAAATTTTAAGAGAGTAGATCTCATGGTGAATGTTCTTACCACACAGAGAAAGCAGATACATACGAAAACTTTCAGAGGTGGTGGATGTGTTTACTATCTTGATTGTGGTGATGATATCAGATATCTGCATATGCCCATACTCATCAAATTTTATATGTTAAATATGTGCAGCTTCTGGTATACAAATTATGTGTCAATAAAACTATAAAAATTAATTAACATTTTTCACCTGTAATCTAATAGCGGGGAACAATTAAGGAAACAGTAACCTAAATGTCGATGTAAGAGAAAGCACTGTGGGATGGTGGTATTCTGAATTCTAGCAGGGAACATGAGGGGTATTATTTTCTTTTGTAAAAAATGCTTTGGTGCAGGGAATGATAATGAAATCATGTTAAATTGTTAATGCTCTTTGACCTAGATATTCCATGTCTATAATTTGTCCATATTAGTGTTGAAAATTATTACTGGTCTTAAAATATTTATCTCAGTATTATAGGTAGTAGACAATATTAGATGATCTAAATGGGCAACTCTGGGGGAATGTTTGAATGAACCAGAGGAGATCCGCTTGATTATGAATTATAACAGAGTAGGTTCAACAGACCCCTGGGGGCTAACTTCTAGAATTACTCCTTCTAGTTTACATGGCCTGTGGGAGGTTGCTTTGCTGTTTACATTTTTTAAAAATCTATAAAATGATTATAAAACCTCTTGCCTAATAAGGTTATTGAGGTAACTAAGAGTATAGCATCATGCCTGGAATATGGTGGGCATTTTATACATGAGAGCTACTATTATAAAGCCATTAAATATTCATGAAATCAATGTAAAAGCAAGGAGAAATGCCTATGCTATCTTAAAAGTAAAGCAATGTATTATAGCATTTCACATTAAAAAATAACAATCAATTATAAATAGAAAAATATGACTGAAGGAGATACAAAAATACAATAAATATACATGATTTTATAAATAAAGAAAACCTTTTTAACTTCTTGAAAATAATTTATTCTTACATTTTCTTATTTTTTTTGACAGGTGACTTTTCTGAGTATCTATTAAATTAATGCTACCAGGAGACAAAAACCAGAAACTGTAGGACTCTGTTGTGGGTGGTAGACGAAGCACAGAATTGAGAGTTTTGGGTCTGCTCCTGCTCTGTGATCTTGGAAAAGTCACTGAAATTCTCTGACTTCTATTTCTTCCAGGAAATGGGAATAACAATACCTGACAGGTAATCTCATTAACTAACGAGAATATCATGCAAGATCGAATAAAGACTTTGAAAAATGTACACTGCTTTACAAACGACCATTAGCTTTTATCTCTTCAGAGTTTGAACTCTGTTTCTTTTACCTCTTTCTTTGCTGGTAAAGTCAACTGAGTTGGAAACCAAGTTCATTAGGAACCACGTCCACTTTCATTCTTACTTCTTTTCTTGAATCTTCCCTTACAAAGAAAATCAATATACAGATCTTGCATAGCATTTTCCTCTTTCTCCTTCTTTCTGAAGGAATCTCAACCAGAAACATCTGTTATCATATCAGGAGTGACTAAGCCTGATATGACTTTCTCAATCGAGATATTTGAGTTGATCATCTCTTGCTTTTGATATCATTTGCTGTCAACTGTTCTTATGAACCAAAACATCAGGACATGAAGGGAGAAGAGTGTCAAATACCCCTCTGGCCAAAAGAAGACTCACCCATGAGCTCAGACCTGTCCAGGCAAAAGACTGTCTTCATGTCATGAGTAAGAAGGCAGTAAATATCACACTTGATTGCTGGCTGGGTGATCATTCCCAGATGTCACTCTATCCTTCTATGCCAAAAGCTACCAAATAAGTCATCTTGAAGTGCTTGAAGTGAAGTTCTCTAGAAGCCAGAAATAGAGATTTATTCATTAAAAAACCATTTGTCTTTATTTTTTAAAAAAAATTCTCACTGCCATCTCAGACAGCATACTTCTGAGAACTTTGAATATTCCATTTTCATTTCCTTTGCCTGGTACACATGCCTCCCCTTACTACCTCTGCTGTCATGAATCTGCATGTTATCCAAGTAAATCCAATGATGTCCACTTCTTCTGACTGAAGTCACACCCTAGTCTCTTCTGTCTTTGAATCCTCAAAGAGATAGTTTGACCTTTTCTAAATTTTATTTAGTGAGCAAGTATAACTTTTAAATTAGGAAAAATATGTATATGTCTGTATAAATAGCATTTTTTAAAATGATCAGAAATGAAGTAGTATTTCATATTCAGTTCTTATGAAGAAGCCTCCTATGTTAAGATGTTTGTCTTTCTCCAAGTGACTCTATTTTGAATATGAAAGGATTGCTTGAGGAAGAGAGTGGATCTTATTCTTGGCTGTGCATTCAAATTGCTTAGAGAACTTAAAAAAATTCCAATGTCCAGCTGTACCCAAGACTATTAAGTCAGAATCTCTGGAAGTGGATCAAGACATCAGTGTTTTTCAATGCTCTCGAGGTAATTCCAGCTTACAACTGGGTCAGAGATCCCTGACAACCCGAAAAGCTCTCACGCTGGCACTTGATTCACAGTATAGAAGGGTCACCTGATAGAAGAGATTCGCCACTGATTTAGTGGGTCTTCATGGGGGAAAGACTTCACAATTGAGAATGGTGACTTTTATTATACAAAACATTTTAAAATCATTTAAAAAGATAGATTACCATTATAAAGTGTAGGAATGTCACATACACATCTACAGGATAAATGAAATGCATATTCTAATGTTAGCGGATTCTAGTGACACAGAATAAAATTTCCAGTAACAGAATTATGCATGCAATCAGAAAATACTGCAGCTGAAACATCTTGGTCAGCACTGAATACAATGTGGAGGAAAACTTTGGGACTCTAGCGATGATTAAGACACTGACGTCAAAGTTACTCATGAAAAGTTTGAATGAAATTTGTTCCGTGAAATTTGAGTGCAGAAAAAGTACTATTTCTGGATCATGATATTAGGTAACATGAATTTAGGTATCTGTTGTAAGTAAATTAAGAAATAAAATGTTAATCATTTCAGCCACATCTTTAAGCATTTATAGATTAAAATTCACCAAGAAAATTGTCAGTGGGAAAATAAAAGAATTACCTTATACATAGACACTGGTTTTGTGGGAAGAGAAGCAGACTCAATTTGGGTAGCCATTTTGGCAGACACAAAGTACAGAGCAACCATGGGACATTGCTAGGGCTTCTCCCAAGACCATGCAAGTGAGGGGCCCTGAAGCTTAAGCCTCATGGGCTTCATGAGAAATCTGTCTGTATCCATTCTAGCGCTTAGCACCGGTGTCTGGCTAACTGGACATGGCTTTCCTTAGTCAAACAACCTATACAATCCTAAAAGGAAGAGTATCCTTTGTTGGTTTCTATTTTCTAAGAAAGCAGAGGGAATGTTCTGCTTTGGCGTAGGTTGGTCAGTTAGCACAATGCCAGCAGAGCTTTAGATGGCAAAGTTAGGTGCAGTTTTACTGCTGAAAGTTGAGTTAGAATAAATGCAGACTTCACACCTGAGGGAAAGATGTGGCAAATTATGTTTGGGCCTTCAAGCTCCTGGAATGGAGGTGGGGAGGCAGAGGCATGGATACATGGAACAGACTGACAGCTGTTGGGGTTTGGGGGGTGGTTGCTGTTTAAAAGAAGATGAAGGGACTGGCCAAATAGTATATGGACACTCATGGACATGGACAACAGTGTGGTGATGGCCTGAGCAAGGAAGGGCGGATGAGGGCTGGGTGGACGTGGGCAAGGGAGGAAAAATGGGGACAACTGTAATAGTGCAAACAATAAAAATAAAGTTAAAAATAAAAATAATGTGGCCCAGCAGAGGGCTTTCCTGCCTGGAGATTCCTTCCTATCTCTTGTCAAGTCAAAAGGACTCATGAAAACATTTTGAGACTCTTATTGTGTGGATTCCTTGTAGGCAAAGGAAAAGGGCATCAGCCCATTTGACTTGATGTCCCTAGCAGGTGCCCCATGCTGTGTGGCTGGTATGAGAATGTTTACTGCATCTGTCTCAGAAATTCGAGTGTAGTCATTGAAGATGGCATCCGTGTGAATAATCAGGGGCTGTGTTTTAATATGGCACATACAATTAATAGGGAGGCATTCATTTCCTTATTGTCTCTCCAACGCGGAGTTCCACTGATGGGGATGAGGTAGTAGGAAAAACAGCCCCTGAGAATGAGGTGCCAGGTGGGTGTCTATCCAGACTCCAAACTCAGGCATACTGAGTCCAGCTACACTTCCTGGGCAGGAGAATCAGCTGAAACTTCAGGGAGCTTCCTTTATTTCACGTTTTGGCCTTTGAAGCCTCTTGGTCTTTGGGCAGAACTTTGTTTTTCTGACTCAATAAACTGGAAGTATAAAAAAAGAAAATGAACCAGTCTTTCACAGGCATGAGAAGTTTGCATAAATTTGGTATCTGAACGCACTTCATGGTGACTAGGATTCACATTGAAGATGAAAGTGACTAATATGACGAGCTGGTGTGTTTCTGAGACCATGTGGCCTCAGAAAGAGGAAAAGGGGTGGCTGAGAACTAGCAACACTAGAAGAAGGAACAACATACATTTCACAGAGAGCAGCCCGAAACGTTAATGCTATCGAGGTCTTAGGAGTCCTTCCGACATCTCCCAGCAGTTCTGACGCCAACTCATAGCACCCTCTGGGAACAGTCCTTTTGAGAACATCAACATAAAAAGAACAAAACAACACATGTTCTCTACACTGGGGAAAGAGGAAGACTTTAGGGAGGTGTGGGGTATACAAGGATCCGGCAGAAGTAACGCCTGCTTGAGTGTGGTTGGTCGGGTAATAATAATAGGGGTATAATAATTTATAGTTTTAATTTGAACATCTCACCTAAAATGTCCTTTGGTATGCTTGAGTGTGATATTGTTATGTTACAGAATTACATGCTTATGATTTTGTAATAAAAGATTTTGTTATAAAAAAGGGGAGCTATGTGTGCTGGACCCTGTATACCCTAAATCCCAAGCTTAGGATTCTGGTACACAGAGAGCAGGAATGGAGGACAGAGACGGGATGGAGGCTTGGGCTCTATTTCAGTCCCCGGTGACGTGAACATTGAGCATGATTTCTGTTTACATAAACTTCTGGCAAGGACAGTTTTACGAGGAACTGCCATGGTCTCCTTCTTGGAGTTGAAGGAAAAACAAAATCAAACACTAGAGATTTCACTAGAGATATCCAGCTCAACCGATCAGTTCGGGGCTCTTGGTGAATTTTTGCTCTTGTACAACTGCAATGACAGTGACAGCTGCTTCAAAGTCCTTTAATGACATTTCCTGGAGCGCAGACCGTGCTCCGACTGGAAGTTCCATTTGACACATTTTAGGCCTGGCAGTTTTAAATGAGGGAGAAAAAAACATGTTGTTAAATATTACTGCAAATTTTCGCTTTGCTTAATGGCCAATAAGATAACACGATGTGTTTAGGTGGCTCTACCTTCCGGTTTGACCATCTGGCCTGATGAATCTACTCAACGTCTCTCATCTTTTGCTGGTTTTCCCTCCACTGTCTCCTGAATAGGTGGCTGTCAGCATCATTAGCTCCTGCCTGAAACCTGCTTAAAGGCAATGCTCTCATACATATCAATAATACTTTAAGAGTAACAACAAAACAAAACAAAACGAAACACTGCAATAGAAGAGACTACAGCCAATCAAGAGTGTATTGTCCTTACTCTTACAGCTCGAAAAGACACTTGAAGAATACCAGTTATTTCTTATTCAGACAAAAGGCTCAGAAGAAATGGCTGCTCATTTCTTCTCCTGCACCCTTCTGGTTTTAACATTTAGGAAGAAACACTGAAGCCTCGAGGAAAAGGGCCCGGGATTTTCAGAGAAGGAAAAGGCTATTGGAAAATCTAGAAGAAGCTACAAAAATAGTAAAACTGGCCTGCTTAGACTGATGGAATTTTACTATTTTCAGAGAGGACTGACAATTGAAATAAATGAGTCACTATATGGTACATTTATAGATTGTCTTACCTCAGAAGATGGGGTATATAGGTATAGAAACATACTCCTTTTGAGGATTCCAGCCAAAAATGTTATCAATTTTCCTTTTTGCTTCCCATAAGAACACTTTGACTATTTTATGTTATGCTTCTTTAGAGTATACATTAAAGTAATTTGAAGAAATAGATAGCAAATGCATAACAATTTTTATTTGGAACCTCTTTTCTAGATATAGTCTGCTTTAAAATTCACACACACAATGTAACTCCCACCTGGCTATGATGGAGAAGTTGATACCACATTAGTCCTTCTATCAGAGACAACAACCCCCCCCCCCGCACACACATGCACACATGCACACACTCACACACACAAACAAACATTAAATGACATAAAAAAGGCAATTGTTTTCAGGTATTGGGCAATAGGCATGGAAAGCTGTAATTCCTGATATAAGGGAAACCTGCACGGTGAGATACAAGACTTCCAAGCTTTCTGTCTGTGTACAGTTTTCTGACCTTAACACAGGGAGCTGGAGTCCAGGCAGAGTACAGCTATGCCCCTGAGCCTGAGAGCGGAGAAAGCTGCATGATGGGAAGTGCTGGAGGTGAGATTTTGCATGGGAGTGCTTTGTGAATCTTTGGTTAAGGCTAGGCTGCACATACACAGTGGGAGATTATACAGGGACATATGAGAAAGTGGTTCCTACTGGCATTGAGAATAGAACAGAGATTCTAGGTATCAATTAGTGCTGGGAAATGTTGGAGGTCCAGTTGAATTCAAATGGAGAAATCTTATTCATACTCTAGCACCCAGTTAAAATATCAGAAAGGCCTTAGCTTAAAAAATAAGGATACACTTTAGAATAAAACTCACTCTAGATCTGCCATACCAGAGTCTAAAATAAAAGACTGACAAAATTAACAGAGCATTAGAAACTTTTGGAATAATTTTGGACATCTTATCAAACATGTAATTAGAGTCTCAGAAGGAAAAAGGAGTAAAAAATTGAAAATTAATTACCACTTATTACATTTGGTGAAAAACATCAGTTTACAGGTCCAAGATGCCTAGTGCAACCACAACAACATAAATACAAAGAAAACTCCATCGAGGCACATTGATGCAAATAGGAGAAATTGAAAAATAAAACAACAAAACATCTTGAAAACAGACAAATCACAATACCTACAGGAAAACTATAAGGATAATAGCTAAAGTCATCAGAAACAATAAAAGCAGGAAGGCAATGGAATATTATTTTTAAATGTTGAAAGAAGAAAAAGTTGACATCCATATTCTATATACAGGGGAAAATCTCCTTCATAAACAAGGGAGAAATAAAGATGTTTTCATAGAAATAAACGCTAAGGGAATTTAGCATTATCAGATTCAAACTATAAGATACTCTTCAGACTAAAATGACCTGGTTCCACATGGAAAGGTGGATATGCTAGAAGGAAAGAAGACTAAAAATGACTATATTTTCATCAAAAGACATGTGACTCTTTTGAGAAAAATAGTAACACTGTAATTTGAGGTTCATAATGTATGTAGAAACAAAATATATGACAAAACTAGCACAGAGAACGTGGGGTTGGGTAAATGCAATTATACTATTTTTTTAAAGCGTTTTTTTAAAGATTTATTTATTTATTTACTTATAGAGAGAGGAGAAGGAAGGGAGAAAGAGCAATGTATGGTTGCCTCTCACATGGCCCTCCCTGGGGACCTGGCTCGCAACCCAGGCATGTGCCCTGACTGGGAATCGAACCGGGACCCTTTGGTTCCCAGCCTGCGCTCAATCCACTGAGCTACACCAGCCGGGCGCAATTATACTATTTTGAAGTGTGCAATAGAGATTGGGAAGAAAATGAGAGCTGTCAGGTATGAACTGTGAAGAGATGCAATATCAATTTCTAAATAAACACTGATACATGAAGGTTGCATATTTTTAACCCTAAAGTAAAAATAAAGCTAGCAGAGGTTATTAAATGACTCACTAAGATACTCGATTAAGAAAAAAAGAGAGGAAAGGAGCAAAAAAGAAAAACCATTCGACAAACAAAACAACTAGCAAGATAGTAGACTTCAATAGAGTCATATCAATAATACATGAGATGTAGATGAACTAAAGATTCTAATTATAATGCAGAGACTAGCAGGGCAGATCCAAAGACAACTCCCAACTGTATGCTGTACACTAGAAACATATTTTAAATATAAATCCACAGATACACTGAAAGACTAAAAAAATGAAAAAAGATATATTCAGCCAAAAGTGAACATGAAAGTAGGCATGGCTATATTACTGTTTAACCAAATTGTTGTCAAGATAAGTATTATAAAACAATAAAAAAAGATAAATATTTCATAATGCTTAAAGTTATCATTCATGTGGAAGACATAATAATTTTAATATATTTGTGCACCTAATAACAGAGGAGAATAATTAGTGAAGTCAAAAATCAAAGAAGAAATAAACAAATCTGCCATTGTAGTTGAAGATTTTAGCATACTTCTCTTAGGAGTGTTTCTATACTTGACACAACAAGTAGGTTAAAAAATTTGGCAAGTATATTTAAAAATCTAAATAATGCTATCAGCAAACTAGACCCAATTGAGAAATTTGCAGAACACCACACCCGACAATTGTAGAAAACACGTCCATTACAAATGCATGCAGAGCATTCACAAAGACCATGTACAGGCCATTAGATAAGCCTCCGTAGTTTTTAAAAGACAGATTTAAAAGATACAAATCTCATAAAATTTGGTATCTGACCACAATAGAATTAAATTAGTATAATTTATTACCATATAACATCTAGAAAAATCTCCAAACATTTGTAAATTAAACAACCTACTTCTAAATAAACAATATGTTAAAGAAATCCCAACAGAAATTAGAATATCTTTTGAATTGAGTAGTACTGAAAATGCTACATATCAAAAGGTCTAAATCAGTATGATCAAGGGCATCTATGAATAATAGCTAATACCTTCCAAAAATGATAATATATTGACTATTTTTTTCCTAAGCTTGGAAACAAGACAGCTATGTTCACTGTTATCACTTCTATACAATATTATACTAGAGATCCAGTCAGTTCAATTGGCAATTAAAAAAGCATACTGATTAGTGAAGAAGTATAACTGCTCTTATTCACATACAACATAAATACTTATGTAGAATATTTTAAATGATCTTAAAAAGTAGCTATGTGTATGAATAAATGGATTTTATGAAGTCACAGGACACAAGGCATAATAAAAAACTCAACAACAAATGAGTGGATCAAAAAACTGTGGTACATTTATTTACACAATGAAATACTATGCAGCAGAAAGAAAGAAGGAACTCAGACCTTTTGCAACAGCATGGATGGAACTGGAGAATATTATGCTAAGTGAAATAAGCCAGTCAGTAAAAGAGAAATACCATATGATCTCTCATAAGAGGTCATATGAACATAAGAGGAACCTAGTAAACAAAAATAAACTAATGAGCAAAATAGAACCAGAGGCATGGAAACATGGAACAGACTGACAGTGACCAGAGGGGAGGGGGAAGAGGGATAATGGTAGAAAGAAGAGGAAGGGACTAGTCCAAGAACATGTATGAATGACCTATGGACATAGACAACAGTGTGGGGATTGATGGTGGGAGCAGGGGGTAGGCTGGGTGGAGGAGGGCAAAAGGTGAAAAATAGAGACAACTCTAATAGAATAATAATAAAAAAATCAACCCTATTTCTATATGTCAATTAACAATTAAAGTAAATATTTAGAATAGTATTTATAATAACATAAAAGTATCCAAGTATGTACAAAAACTCTACATTAAAAACTGAAAAACATTGCTGAAAGAAATTAAAGAATTAAATAAATGGGGAGATATGACATGTTCATGAATTGGATAATACAATCTTACTGTTAATTCTCTCCAAACTGTATAGATTCAACAAAGTCACAATCATAATTCTACCAGAATTTTTTTTAATTGACAAGCTGATTCTAGCATTTCTATCACAATGCAAAAGATCTAGAATAGCCAAAATTATTTTGAGAAAGAAGTAGTTGGAGTGTCTACATTATCTGATTTTAAAAAATCTTCAGTAATGTAATCAAGACAGTGTGATATGGGTAAATATACACTTTTTTAACATTTTGTTCTTATTTTATTTTTAAAAGAAAAAAAGTCAGTAAACTGGTTAGTGAATTTAAATCACCCAGTATGGATACCATAAAAACATGAACTGATTGGATTTTTGGGTGTAACTTCCTCTTAAATTTTTAGAAAGTAATAGTCATACAAACAACCCAATTAAAAAATGGGCAAAGGACTTGAACAGACACTTTTCCAAGGAGGACATACAGAGGGCTCAGAGACACATGGAAGGATGTTCAACATCGCTGGTCATCAGAGAGATGCAAATTAAAACCACAATGAGATACCACTTCACACCAGTCAGAATGGCCATCATAAACAAATCAACAAACAACAAATGTTGGAGACGTTGTGGAGAAAAGGGAACCCTAGTGCTCTGTTGGTGGAAATGCAGACTGGTGCAGCCACTGTGGAAAACAGTATGGAATTTCCTCAGAAAACTAAAAATGGAACTGCCTTTTGACCCAACAATACCACTGCTGGGATTATACCCTAAGAATCCTGAATCACCAATTCAAAAGAACCTATGCACCCCAATGTTCATAGCAGCACAATTTATAATAGCCAAATGCTGGAAGCAACCTAAATGCCCACCAGTAAATGAGTGGATCAAAAAACTATGATACAGTTACACAATGGAATACTACTCAGCAGAAAGAAAGAAGGAGCTGCTATGCTTTGTGACAGCATGGGTGGAACTGGAGAGCCTTATGCTAAGTGAAATAAGACAGGTGGTGAAAGACAAATACCATATGATCTCATCTATAAGTGGAACCTAATGAACAAAACAAACAATAACTGGAGACATTGAAAAAAGAACAAACTGACAGTAACCAGAGGGAAGAGAGGAAAGGGATAATGGGGAGAAATAGGTGAAGTGTCATCAAGGAGGATGTATAAAGGACACATGGACAAAGCCAAAGGGGGTAGGTTCAATGGTGGAAGGTGGGGATGGGTGGGGTGGGGGGCTGTGGTGGGGTGAAAATGGAGACAATTGTATTTGAATAACAATAACAAATAAAATCAAATAAAACAAAAAATGTGCAAGACTTTATAATGGGTGCTGAAAACAAAACAAATATTCTGTTGAGTTTGCTCAATTCAGAGTGAGTTGCATAGTTGGTTTAACATGCCATATAATGCCACATCTACACATTTAGATCAGTGGAACAGAACAGATATTCCAGAAATAAACCCACACATGTGGTCAATTGATTTTCGACAAGGGCACTGACATAATTCTATACATAAAAGACAGGGTTTTGGGGTTTTTTTTATTCCAATGGGGAAGAATGAACCTCAATCACTCCCTCATGCCATATAAAAAAATAATTCAGAATGGAATATGGACTTAAATGTAAAAGCTAAACAAGATAAATGAACTTCAGAAGTACCATGATAAGGTAATGAAGTCAGATAAAAAACAGTATGTGTTAATATGATTTAATTTATATAAAGTGAGTAACAGACAACACAACAGGCACAATGCTCAGTGGAGACAGAATTCAGAATGGGAGTTTCCTCTGGGGGTAGCCTTTGCCTGGAAAGGGACACTAGGGACCTTCCTGGGACAATGGTGATGTGTTTATGATGAGTTCACTGGTGATTGCATGATTTATGTATTTGTCAAAGTTCATTGACTGCTGCATTTCAAATGTGGGCTTTTCATTATACGTAAATTACATCTCAATAATGTTGATTGAAAAAAGATTTAGAAATTCCTTTGTGGAGGAATGAGTGGACTTCCCTTCCACAGCTCTTTTTTTGACACTTGTAAGACCATTCCGTATTGACAGCAGAATCCACTGAGATCATTGCACTTAATTCTGTGTTCAGTTCAATGGCTGTTAACAAGACAAAGAAATACATTTCATTTTATAGTGATTAACCATTAGACAAGCAAAACATGGAGAAAGAACCAGTGGCATTGGGTTTAGTTGCTCTATAATTATTGATAAGCGTTTACTTGCTCCAGAGCTGTAAAGTGCCATTCATACTTTTTATTGGGTGTTTTCTAGGGCTCCTCTTCAGTGGAAACAAAAAAGTGAGAGAATTTTGTGTCATACATTGCAGTAAAATGTAATCATAACATATAGTGACACAGCAATATGAAAGAACCCTGCAAAGTCAATTTGATGTCACCAGAAACTGTGGCGGTAAAATGCATTCCAGCTGGTGATGTAAAGCTTCAGGGAATCATTGGTTCATGACAATGACAATATTATCTTCTTTCTTCATTGACTTTAACTTTACCACTCACGTATTGTTTACAAATGATTAAAATTAACCTGGACACGGGATACCGGTGGCTGGAATTGTACTGTGGTCAGAGGCTGGACTGTTTCCATTTGACTGCCAATTCAATTCCCACCAAGACTGAGAAATGGATTTAGTGACAGATCCATCATCTTGGGAACAGACAATGGCAAATGACAGTAACAAATAACCAATAAAAAGCTTAGCTTAAAAGCTTAGCTTTGTCTCCCATTAGCAGAGGAAATGAGAGACAAAGGTGAGTTGCTTTTTGTTTACTTGAACTCTGCCCAGCTCTCCAAGGACAAGGCAGTACAGAGTTCCGTAATTGTAAATGACTGATGGTAAGTGAACCTCAGAAGCCAAGCATTCAGGTTGGCTTCAGCAAAGTGAAAGGTCAGATATTTACCTTGCAGATTATTTGCTTCATCTCAAACTCTGAAGCCTGAAACTCAGATCTGGGCTGCTTAGGTAGAGCGACTTACAGCGGAGATTTTTCTGGCTGTCAGAACTGCAGTTCCTTTGACCATTTGGACTAAAACTCAGTGTGGACAGAGAAATCACTCAGATGAAGAAAGATGAAAACCTTTAGAGCCTTGTAACAAATAATTCTTCAAAGGCCCATGCTTGTCCCTCGGGGGGTATAAATAATGCTGTAACCCTTGGTTAATTTTTAAGGCGGGGCAACGGTCAGGTGTGTAGGCATTAGGAAAGAGGTGGGCACGTGACCTGGGCTTTGCCCTGGAGCTCCTTCCTCTGCATTGTTTCTCAGACTAGGTAGATCCCTGTGAAAACATTATTATGTGTTGTGAGAGAAAGGATATCATGGGGAATAAATACGAGAAAGGCAACATAATGCTTCTCCCTTTTGGTGTGCCATAAAATAAGTCGGCACATATGGCCCTTTTTCAGAAGTCCTGCAGGAAAGAGATCTGTTCCCTTACTTCTTGTCCCTGTTCTTGAAGGCCTTCATATCTGTGATGATCTTTCCTGAGTCCCAGGCTTTTCAGTTCCTTAACCTTCTCACCTCTAGAAATAATTTTTCCTACCCTCATGTCCTCATGATCGAACTTATGATGTTCCCATTTTAAGCATGTCATTCTCCTAGACTTCAAGTTCTCCTACTTCTTAACACCCACTCCAAAAATTGTCAGTAAGGCTGTGTCATTAACGTCCAGCTTGGGTTTTGGGCCTGGATGGTCAGTTGTCTAATCTTCACATTGAACAGCTATGGGAGTGTACGTAAGTTTCGTATCATTTTTGTCCTTCAGTTTACTCACCTTGAAGAGGTAAACAATAAAACAACTCCCTCTCAGGGTTGTTGTAACAATTTAATACATATAAGTTAATGCTTCAAATAGTGCAAAGTACATGACATTTGCTCAGTTACATTCAGGCCACATTGAACTCTTCAATCCATGGCGCTAACTCTCCTCACCCTCCGTTACCTCTTAATAAATGCCCTTGCTTTCTTCCTTAGTGTAAATTCCATCATTTATCTTTACAATTGCCCCTTCCAAACCTCTTAACTCCCTTATTCTATTATACCCAACACACACACACACATACAAGGGGGGGACCAAAGCCCCCTGGAATTTGTAAAAAAACTGTGTATTTAGTCTTACATGTTTAAATTTCAGTCCCCTTCAATGTGCTTTCCATTGGATGCAATACACCTATTGAGATGTCTTTTTCCACTGCTCCAAACAGTTTTAGAACTCATTGATTTTGATGCCTCATAGTGTTTCTGCTGTTTGTTGTTTCACCTCTCCCACAACAACAAAATGTTACCCTTTGAGGACATTTTCTATCCAGGGAAACAAAAAAACAGTTGCTCCAGGCAAGATCAGGTGAATAGGGAAGGTGGGGCACGGGGGTCATGCCGTTTTTGGTCTGAACACTCAGTGTGGTGTGGGCAGGTGCGCTTGTAAATCACCCATCAAGAAATGGGCAAACACATTGAAAGAGTTTTCCAAAAAAAAATTCATAAAAGCTGAAGGCAGCGTCTCACAACGCCAGCAGCACTGATTCAGCTGGTTCCTAGAACACCCCCCTAGTGGGGAAAGCCTGTACTACAAGGGGCTTGCCTTCCAGAAGATAAATCCATTTTGTTTTGCGTCCTCACTCATATACCAAAGCCCTGCTGGGTTAGAACCAACAAAACAACTTACTTCATGCCTTTATCCGAACATCTGGGTACTGCTGGAGAAAACCACCAAGGCACTGACTCCCCTCAATTGCAATTGATGACCCAATATCTTCAATGAATCCATTATACCACTTGGCAGTCCAACTATACTTTCTCACTTACAAATTATCTACTTTGTTCTTTTTATTCTCGTTTCCCATACCCCCATGGACTTATTCCTTCACTGATAACCTCATATCATGGGTCACTGAGCAAGCAGAATCAAACTGAGAGAAATGCATCTTCGTTTTCCCTAACAAATTCACTGGTTCACCAGGTGCCTCTGTACTTATACTCTCTTTTCTGTTCCCAAAATTAAGAGGCCAACTTTGGTACTTGGGTTTGATCAAGTTCCCTCTCTTCTCCATAGTTACTTGGAACCACAACTGACCCCTGACTTTCCTGTTCCATAATTTTCTCCCTCTCTCTTGAATAACTGTCATCATAGAAGTGATCTAATGTTTCTTCTTTAAATGACAATTTGAAAATTTTGCTTAAAGGCCCAGATGGGTTCCCTGGTGAATTCTACCAAAAGTAAAGGAAGACATTATACCAATTCTACACAATATCCTTCAGAAGTTAAAAGCAGAGGAAATACTTTCTAGCTCATTTTAGGATGCCACCATTACTCTAATACCAAAACCGGAAAAAAAGATGTTACAGAAAACTATGGAACAATATTTCTCATAAACATGGATGCAAAAATCCTCAAAAATATTAGCAAATAAAATCCAACAATGAATAAAACAATTATACATCACAACCAAGTGGGATTTACTCCAGGTATGCAACATTACTTCAATATTAAAAAATCAGTTAATGTAATTCATCACATCAGCAGGCTAAAGAAGAATCACATTATTATATTCATAGGTGCAGAAAAAGCATTTGACAAAATCTAACACCCCCTCATGATAAAAACTCTCAGTAAACTAGTAGAGGAGAACTTCCTCAATTTGATAAAGAATACCTACAAAAATATTTATAGTTAACATCACACTTAAAGGTGAGAAACTTAGAGCTTTCCCACTAAGATCTGGTACAAGGCAAAGATGTTCCCTCTTAACACTCCTTTTCAATATCACACTTGAAGTCCTTGCTAATTAAGTTAGATTTTTTGAAAAGGCTTTACAAATTGGGAAGGAAGTAACAAAACTGGCTTTGTTTGTGGATGACATGATAGTCTATGTAGAAAATCTAAAATAATAGACAAAAATAACCTCTCCTGGAACTAATAAACAATTATAGCAAGGTTTCAGAATATACAGTTAATATGCAAAAGTCTATTGCATTCTTATAAACCAGCAACGGACGAGTGGAATTTGAAATTTAAAAACAAAATACCATTTACATTAGCACTGAAATAAATGAAATACTTATGTGTAAAACTAATGAAATGTGTACAACTCTGTATGAGGAAAACCACCACGCTCTGATGAACAAACCAAAGAAGAGCTGAACAAGTAGAGATATAGTCCATATTCATGGATAGGAAGGCTCAATATTGTCAAGACGTCAGTTCTTCCCAACTTGATCTATAGATTCAACACAATACCAGTCAAAATCGCAGTGATATATTTTGTGAATACTGACAAGCTGATTCTAAAGTTTGTATGAAGAGGCAAAAGACGCAGAAGAGCCATCACAACAGCATTGAAGAACAAGGTTGGAGGACCGGCACTGCTCAACTTCAAGACTTACTGTAAAACTGCAGCGACCAAGACAGCGCGGTGTTGGCAGAAGAGCTGGCAAATAGATCAATGAAACAGAACAGGTGGCTAGAAATAAACCTACACAAATACAGCCAGCTGATCTTTGGCAAAGGAGCAAAGGCAATACAATGGAATAAAGAGTCTTTTCAACAAATGATGCTGGAACGATTGGACTTCCACATGTGAAAGAATGAATCTGGACATCAATAGACCTTATACTGTTCACAAAAATTAACTCAACATGGATCACAGAATTAAATGCAAAATGCAAAACTATAAGACTCCTAGAAGATAATGTGGGAGAAAACCTAGATTACTAATTATGTGTAGGTACGTCAATGACTTACTAGATGCAACTTTGAAGGCATGATCCATGAAAGAAATAATGGATAAGCTGTACTTCATTAAAATTAAAAATTTCTGCTCTGCAAGACAATGTCAAGAGAATTAGAGGATAAGCCAGGGACTGAGAGAAAATATTTGGCAGAAACACATCTAGTAAAGAATTGTTATAAAAAGAAGTCCTAAAAACCAACAAAAAAAAGAAAAACAACAACATAAAGATCTTAACACACTCCTCACCAAAGAAGATGCACAGGTGTTAAAAAAAAAAGCATATGAAAAGATGCTACACGTTATATGTTATCAGGGAAATGCAAATTCAAACAATGAGCTACCACTACACACCTAGATAATGGTCGAAATCTGGAACACTGACAACCCCAAAGGCTGGCAAGGGGGTGGAACAGCATGAATTCTCATTCATTGTTGGTGGGAATGCAAAATGGTGCAGCCACTTTGCAAGACAGTTTGGTAGTTTCTTACAAAACTAAACAATACCCTAACCATAGCATCCAGCAATTAAGCTTCTTGGTATTTACTGAAAGGAGCTGAAATTTTATGTCCACATAAAAACTTGCACACAGATGTTTATAGGAGCTTCAGTTACAATTGCCAAAATGTGTAAGCAACCAAGATGCTCTTCAGTAGGTGAGTAGATAAACTGTGGTACATCTATCCAATGGGGTATTATTCAGCACTAAAAAGAAATAAGCAAATCACTAAAAGACACAGAGATGTCCCAAATGAATATTACCGAATGAAAGAAGCCAGTCTGTAAAGGCTACATATGATATGAATTCAGCTATATGACACTCTGGAAAGACAAAACTACGGAAATAGTAAAAGATCAGTGGTTGCCATGGGTTAAAGGGGTGGGATAGGGAGATAGATAAATAGGCAGGGCACAGAGAATTTTCAGGGCAATGAAAATACTATGTATGGTGCCATAGTGATGGATATATTCGTCCAAACCCATAGAAGGTACACCACCAAAAATGGACCCTAAGGTAAACAGTGGACTTGGTTGATTATGATATGTCAATGTGTGTTCATCAGCTTAACACATGTACCACTCTGATGAGGGATGTCGATGATGGAGGAGGCTATGCATATGTGGGGCAGGAATTATGTGGGAAATACCCGTACATTCCTCTGAATTTTGCTGTGAGCCTAAAGCTGCTCTTTAAAGAAAGTCTGTAACCAAAACCCAAAATCCTTCCTTCAACCTGCATTCTCCTGGAGCTACTGTCCTATTTCTCTGTTCTCCTTCACAGTACAACTGTTTTGTAACTTTTATTATGAAAAATATCAAATATACATAAAAGGAGAACTGTAAAATGAGCCCCTATGTACTCACCATATGGATTTAAAATTTATTAACTTTTGGTCATGTTTTCTTTATTACTTTTTTTATTTTTTGCTTTTGCACTTTAGAACAAATATCAGACCTCATGACATTTTACTTCTGAATATTTCAGTGCATCGCTTAAAAAAATAAGTGCATTTTCTTATATAACCATGATAACATTATCATCCCTAACACAACAAAACCTCCTTAATATCATCTAATATCCAGTTTAGATTCCCATTTCCTTTAATATCCTCAAAGTGGTTTTTTATTTGGGTTTTTTTGAGTAGCAATTCAAAAAAGTTGATACATTGCATTTGCTTTTATCTCTTACATTTCTTTCAATCTAGAACATATATTTTTTTCTATGCCATGGACTAATTAAAGATACAGATAGTTGTCCTATAAAATGCTCTGCACAGTATAATTCTTAAGAACACCATTTTTTCACCTGCTCTGCTTCCTTGAATCCCTTCTGTTGGGAACCCCGCTCCCTCCACATCCCAAGAAAACATCTCCATAATGTCCATGTTGCCGCAACCAATAGGCATGTCTCTTCCCTCACTTTACTTGATGTCTCAGCGTCATTTGGCCGTGGACCACGATCTCGAAATGTCTTCTCTTGGCTTCTGGAATCCATACTCTCCTACACTCTCTTTCATTTCAAGGATATCACTTTCTCAGTCTCTTTTCTGCCCTTTTCTACTATGACTGATCTCTAAATGCTGACATGCCCCAAGGTTTTCTTGTGGGTCTTCTCTTTTCTATCTTCTCTATCTACTTTGCTAATCTTAATCTAATCGAGACCCATGACTTGAATACTATCTATACATTGTTAACTGTGCATTCTATATCTCTAGCCATGATTTCTTCCAAGATTCCTGAGTTAAATTTCCAACCTCCTACCTGCATTTACATGTAAATGTTTAATGAGTATCTCAAATTGAACTTACCAAAAGTAGGACACAACTTTCCAACCTCCTCTGCCTCTAAAATCCTCCTTTTACCCAACTCAGATTTTAGTAAATGGTACCGTAAAACAATCAGTTTCTTGAGTCAAAAATTTCAAAATCATCTTTGGTTTCTCTTTCTCCTCTCAATCCCTACTCTCAATTCTTTAGTAAATCTTATTGACTCTACCTCCAAAAAAATACCTATTCCTGCCATCTTTTCCTCATGTCCACAGATACTGCCCCGGTCAAAGGCAGCACCATCCCTCTCTAGACTTCTGCACTCCTAATTGAGCTTCCAGAGGGGAATTTACTTTTCCCCCTGCAACAGCCATAGTCATATTTTAAAGAATGTAAATGAGCACATGTTACTCTTCCCCCACCCTACCTCTTCGATCAGACCCATAATAAATCCAGATTCACTACTCCGACCTACTTTTGCGTCCTGGTACCCTACCCTTCTCCTCCCCTCATGCCTCCCAGCCACAATGAGCAGGAATCAGAATACTGGAGATCAAGAACTGAATCAGCCTCTACTCTCAAGAGGTAGAAGTTTTGTTGGATTTGTAGAGGGTTTGTGTTGATTTTGGAGACTATATACTGTGTAGCACTGTGTCTGATACAAAAATCAATATTTGTTGGCTAATAAATGCATGGATGTAGTCCTGGGTGGCTCAATTCCTTATCTTTGCTCTTATTGGGAATTGTGTGACCACTTGAGCATTAAAAGTGTGCAAGAATGTGAAACTCAATAGATAAAGGTATGTTATAGGTGTATGTGCCATATGAGGGCCAGTGAAGAAAATTTTGGCGAAGAATTTGAGGAAGAGCATACCTGCTCTACTTCTTTCTCTAAGTACAAAATTAGATGTTCCACAGGTGGATAGGAAAGTCTCTATTTCAAATGGTTATGGATAGCTAAGTGCCAAAAGTTTACTTATTTTTCTTTCGTTGTTTTTGAAGTAGACCTCACAAGCATTGGATTGATCAGAATCTGATGTTCATGTCACATTGTCATCACTGGTTCATGCCTGGCTCACTCTAATACAAATTTTTGTGTTCATCATTATTTTTTTTTTTTTTAGATTTTATTTATTTATTTTCAGAGAGAGGAGAAGGGAGGGAGGAAGAGCAATGTATGGTTGCCTCTCACATGGTCCTCACTGGGGACCTGGCCCGCAACCCAGGCATGTGCCCCGACTGGGAATCGAACCGGGACCCTCTGGTTTCCAGCACGCACTCAATCCACTGAGCTACACCAGTTGGGCCTGTGTTCATCATTCTTTTGCTTTCCTTTCTATATTGTTCTAGGAAATATTATGCATGAATGAGGCATATCTTTTATTTGTTTTTAAATTTATGGTATATAATGTGTCATGCTGTATGCAGTCTTTTAGGATCTATTTTATCATTGATATTATATTTCTATGAATCATCCTTATTGCTGCATGCACCATAGTTCAATTACTTCCACTGCTGTATTATATTTAATTGTGTGTTTATAGCACCACTTATTCATCCACTCTCCTATTGATGGACGTTGGGGTCAATAATACTACTGTCATACAACTACCATTTTAAGAATGTCCTTGACTCTGAAACTCAGTTAAGCCAATGTCCTGTGAGTATTCATGTAGTGAGAACTGAGTTAGGAGCTCCAGGATATGCCAAGAAGTGTAAGATATGTGACTGTCCTTTGGCAGTTCACACTCTAAAGATAAAGACACAGATACACCCACAACTACAGAGAGGGGACTTGCTAAATGCTGCAAAGGTACCACCCAGTGGAGTCAGGAGAAAATAAGAGAGATTCTATCAAATGTTCTAGGAGGTTTGAAGATTGTACCATGATATATGCATGTGAATATGGTGGGTGGAAAAGGGGACAATTGAAAAGAGATTATTTTCAGGAGTGGGAATAATGTGAGTGGAACAGAGGTCAAGAAAAGATACAGAGAATCTGAAAGACAGTGATTTCCTGCGGTGGTTGAAGCCTGATTTACATGACAAGGAGAGGGTGCATTTCAGGAAGAGGAAGTTCAAAAAGGAAGAGAGGTCGTAGGATTTTGACGTTGAAAGCTTTGGAGGTTGAGAGGAGATGGTGAGCTTTTATTTCTTAGGCAGTCGAGCGTCATTGAAGGGGATAGTGCTGGCAGAGTGTGTACTACCAATCCTGCAGGCACTCCATTTGCTTTTGGTTTCTTAAATCAGTTTTTTATTGATATTTTCTACAGAATTTGTATGGATCTGCTTCTTACAGATAGGAGGTCAGTCTTTAAAGATTGAGACAATGATTTTTGAATGTTCTGTGTTGGGTCTAACACAATGGTTTATTTTTCTCTAAAATATTGCATGTCTTAGCACTTATTATCTTAGGATTTTTTTTTCTTCCCTAAAAAGGAATGCTAAGGAAGAGGGAGAATTTTCTCTCTTGTTTATTTTAAAGATTTCTCTTCTGGAAGAAGGATGCTTTAACATGAATTCCACATTGCAATGAACATGGAAAATTAACAACGGAGGGAAAATGCAAACCCCCTCCTACTCCCCCCCGACACACACAGACACACACATACTCTCACTAGACCTACCGTTTGGATGCCTTCCAGTTGCTGTATTTCAGCAGCATGTGTTGATATTGACAGGAAAAGTAATATGCATTACATTAAAATACATAAATAATTTGAAACCACTTTGAGAAGCAAGATAGACCACTTGCTCTTTTCTAGGGTTGGAGGTTCTTCCTTGTCTCAGGAAATCCTGGTTTGGCCTCAAATTGAACCTTCATTAAAGATCCTTCTCTGGGAAGCTGAGTCCTGGGTCAGAACTCACAGAGAGAAACTCTTCCCCCTGTTGTGTACATTTGAACTCTAATGCGTTTACTTCTGCTTTGTACTATAAGCATGTCCCTTTAAGAAAAAGTGGGAAGGGGCAGAACATTCAAGCTCAAATAAGTGACTGAAACCAGAAAAACTGTGACATCAGGTTAAGTCACCGTGACACCACAGTAGCTGGAAAAAGCGATCTGTAAGTTAATACCTAGAGCTGAGCTGGGATGGGTTAAGAGTGATCATGTGATTTCATCTGCAGAGGGCTCAAGGCTTCAAGAAAGAGGCAGGCTCTACAGAGCTCAGACTCAGCATTTGAGCAGGCAAGGGGCCTGGTATGTTTTGTCAAAGGTGTTTGGTGGATGTTGGCTGGTTCTTTGACTTAAGAATGAGAGTATTTCAAGGAAAAAGGCTAGAGAGTTTCCAGTGATGCCAAGAGAACAAGAAGGGTGGAAGGACTTGTGGTTAAAGCTCAGGGTTTGAAGACACCCGTGTGTGGGTTTCCTGTTGACTGCGGGCACTTTGTTTAAGCTCCTCATGACTCAGAATCATCCCTCTAAGAAAGCAATGAGCATGCCTACCTCATATTCCTAATGCTACCAAATGTTGTTTATTTAGTTATTGTTCCCTCTGCCCTGCAAGCATAAGCTCTACAAAGATGGAGACACGGGTGTTTATATACCACTGCATCCTCAGAGCCCAGAACAGTTTAACACTGATTATATTTATGTTAAGTGAACATATGAATGCATGAACAGGACTGCTCTTTGGGTTAAAGGATTCCACTTTAAAGTGTCTGGTGAAGTGCCTGTCACATACTGATGTTCAATAAATGGTGGCCTAACATTTCCCCCCTACTTATCTTTTGTCATTTTTGGAAAGTGGCACAGATTCCTAAATGCTGGGGGAAAAGATATCTGCTTATACTGCTTACTGGTGACTGTGAATTCTCTGATCAAAGTGAGGAGAGGGACCAAACATCTTCTAGCGTCATCCAGGAAGACACATTTACTCCATTTCTTCTGAATTCCATTCACTCACAGCCTGGGCACCTTTTCCTTACCCACACATTCTGCTCAGTGCTGCCTTTCATTTTTCTCTGACTCTGGATCCTGCCAAGAACCATCTGCCTTCTCTCTGGCTTTCCAAGTCCTGATCCTCTGGCCGGGTCCATCTCTATCATTGCCCCCTCTGAGAAGTCCTTCCAGCCATGAGCAGCTTCTTACCACTCTTAGTTTGTTTTCTGGGCACACATTCAGCACAAACATATACACCCGGGCCTTTCAGGGGTTTGATCGACTTGGAAAGGAGACCCCTCTATAGACTGACACGTTGAATTTCTACCCAATTCCCCACTAAGTGCAAGGCACTGGGGCAGATTAGGACAACTTTGGAAAGACTAAGCATAGATCTACTGCTCTGGGTTTTAGCTTAAAAGAAGAGAGAGATTCCAAATGCTACAGGTTTAATCCGTAAATATCTGAATCTATGTGCATCTTCCTTTCTCTGTTGCAAAAGCTAGCCCTGGCTGGTGTGTGACTCAGTGGATTGAGCGCCGGCCTGTGAACCAAAGGGTCACTGGTTCTATTCTTGGTCAGGGCACATGCCTGGGTTGCAGGCTAGGTCAGGTCTCCAGTGGGGGGGCGTGTGAGGGGCAGCAGCCGTTTGGTGTTTCTCTCCCCCTCTTTCTCCTTCCCTTCCCCTCTCTCTAAAAATAAATAAATAAAAAAAATAAAAATAAAAAAAAAAAGCTAAAGTGATGTACTAGTCCAGACTGGTTGACCTTTTCCTCACAGACATGCCAAGGAGCTTCTGCCACCTGGTGTTCTGGGCGGGCATTGCGATGCGAGGAGAAATGGGAGTTCACCTTGTGAACACCATGTAGTCCAGTTTCATTTTCAAAGTTGTGTAAGTTTTTCAATGGAAACGTTACATTGAACCCCAATATATGAAACAGACAAAAATGAGCTGCTCCAGAAGGTGCATTATTTCGGGAACGGTTGGAGGACTCAGAGCCCTGTAGTTTTGACCTTCCCTTTTCCCCAGAATTTTGCTGATACCCATCCATGGAACTCAGAATTCATGATCCATAATGGAAGATCCAAGACAGAAAAATAGGCTACAGGCTCAGATGGGACTTTTTAAATATGAATTTCACAACACCTTCGGGTAGAAAAAACTCATGCTGACCGAACTCTTTTTTTCTGCCCAGCCCTTCATATACCTTATTCCACTGTGTCACACTCACCCTGGGAAGTAGGTTCACTCTCCCCATTTCACAGATGAAGAAGCTGAACCAAAGAGACAGTCAAGATTTGACCCACGACTGCCCAGCTTTTAACGGGTTGAGCCAAGTTTCAAACCCATGTCGTTCTGACTTCAGCGCTCATGTCCCACATTACCTCCAACTCTGAAACTCCATTCCTCCGAGAACGGGCAGTGGTAAAGCCACTCCCAACAGCATGGACAGCTGAGGATGTTTCTAAGATTCAGCTGTTCCTATTGGTCTCTTCTTTCATGCTGTCTGTCCCAAATCTGAAGCCCAATCTGTTTGGTATAAAACAAGTCCAGGACCACACATACAGGGTATGCGTGGGGCATTAGGGGAAGCAAAGGAGGAAAGAGAGGCTCCAGAATGTGCTCAAGGTCACAAGGTCAGCACCAAAAGACATTAGATATCTCACTTCAAATCTCTGCTCATAAGATTGACTACAGCACAAGTCCCATCTCTCTCTCTCTCTCTCAAAAAAAAAAAAAAAAAAGGTATTTTGTCTTCACCAGAGCCTGGTGACTTCTACATGTCCAGAAATGGAACCCATGGGAAACCTGGAAAATAGCCTCCTATAGAGCTGGTCACCCATGGAAGATGCAGAGGGGCTGCAAAGCCCAACTCTGTGCTATTTTTGCTCTCCAGATGCTCAGATCTGCCAAGTGCAGAAGCTGTTCTCTGATGGGAGCCCTGAGGAATGGCACCAATTGGAGCCTCCAGTAATGCAATCACTTTTAATCAGCGTTTAGTGAGGCTATAAGCAGCCTCAGCTTACCTCTGTTGCAGAGAGGCAACTACACATAAACCTCAATTACTCAGACATTCAAAAATCAATTTTAAATAAAATGTCCAGGTGATGGAACTAAAGGGATTAGAAGGATCAGGATGTGTGCACAGGCCTGGCATGTCTTGTCAATGCAATTGAGGTAGACAGCTCCTGTAATGCAATAAAGCCGGCTGACTTTGTGCCCCCGGGGGTTAAGGGGAATAGGTCTTATCTCCCACCGCCCTCCCCCCTCCCCCCCAAAGCAGAGGAAGATTCCAATGACAGAAAGAAAAGACAACGAGGACTTTTGCACCCCACGGCTATATTGGAAATGTTTGCTTCATCTCATTTTATAATTGTGAAGTCTACCACTCAAGGCCTCTGCCCCAACCTGGCCTTCATCTGCCACCAAAGCAGACACGTTATGATTGCTGCAGGTAATACTGACTTTTTTTTTTTTTTTGCCAGTATATTTACTTATCGCCCAAACCAACATGCTGGAAGTTTAGCTTAATGAACTTCTATTAAGTATATACCATATGACAAGCACAGTGCTGAGCAATATGGGGATGGAAAGGTAAAGAAGCTATAGTTTCTGCTTCAGTTACAGAGAAGAAGAAGGTCCACTCCCTACCTGATTAGGGTTTACAGTCCTGCAAAACCGAATCACTTGTCTCTGCAGAGGAGACAGTATCTTTCACCCCTCTGATCTCAGCCCCAGTGGTGAAGAGAGAGAGCTGTGGGGCTCAATTATTTAGCCCTTCCTTTAATTCTGCGAAGTCAAGACACTTCTTTCAATACATTCCTTTCTGAATTATATTTGGGGAAGCTAGTAGGAGTCAAATGCCTGCTACTTTCAACCACAGAAACAATGAATACATAAAATAAAACCATTAATAATAATCATAGCTAGCATTTAATGAATAAATATTAAGAAATATTGTCTTAAATGCTTTACTTGCACAATTATGAGGTAGGTGTTGCTATTTTCTTAATTTCTCCATTTTGTCAGTTAACACACCTTCTAAATTGTTGTGTGGATTAAATCAGGTATAATATTGTGGTGGGCACCAATAGGGTGAGCTGTCCTGTACCACCATCCCTATCTTGGGAATTACTGCCCTCTCCATTCACACTGTGTTTAACAGTGACCCTCGGAGCTGTCAGAAACTATAAATTTCCAAAAGCTAAAAACATGACTCATAGACAATAGAATGCACATAAATCCAACTTATTAATTAATGAGATCATTAGGATCATGAATTTGGCTCAAGAAAGAGTCAGAGGAAAGGGATTTATATAGTCAGTCAAAGGGCTGTTGCGATGTACTTGCTCATAGGTTGTAAAACTGGTTAAAGTCTTACAGCATCATAAGGCTGCGGCCTTCTGGTTAAGTTTTCTACCTGTCAGAAATCGACCACTAGACATAACTTCAGAGTATCTGGGCTGTAATAAAATCGCAAAATTCAGATGCAGGCACAGTCTCCCAGGTCAGGAATCCAGCAAAGTTTCTACAGGGCCAGACTATAAACAGTTTTGGCTTTCCAGGTCATGTGGTCTCTGTTCAAGCTATTCAACTCTGACACAGCAGCATAAAAACAACCTTAGATAACACATGAAACAATGGATGTAGTTGTTCCAATAAAACTTTATTGACAAAAACATATGGGTACGGGTCATGGTTTGCCAACTCTTACCCTAGATGATTAAATAATACTTGGGTGAGCCAGTTAAACAGTGCCTAAGTGGGGCATTGAGGGGACATGCAGTTATCTATTGCTTTATCTCTAATTTTTGGTTCATTTTTCTTTACACACTAAAGTGTTAATGGGACCTCCTGGATTCGCTAATACAGTGTTCCTGCACCTCTGCCATGGACATGGATTGAGCAGGGCTTTTGTGTTTATTCAGATGGACCCCATTCTCTCCCTGCCTGCCCTCGTCAGTGCTGACTAGACCACAGTTGGCACCTGACCCAATCTCCAGAGCTGGAACGGGACTGAGTGATTCTACCTCAGGCTGGTTGCTTTCCTGGGTGGAAGAGGAATAAAGTCTGGGGCTGATGGAGGGAGCCATTTTCCACCACCTCAACTGGAAAGCAGGGGAATGGAGGTCGGAAGGAACCCACTCACTCCTTCTCTGTGCCTCAATTTCGCTGTCCACACAGAGTGCCTGCATCATGGAGGGGGCCAGTAGTTTAAGTGTGATAATGTGTGCAAAGCACCAGCTTGGCACAGTATATGCACTGTAAATATTACTCCACTTTTCTTTAGGACCCTTCTTTTATTCTCATCCCAGATAACCCCATTGCTAAATGGTTTTAGCATCAACACAGAAATTACTGACCCTGATATGCTGATACTACAGCTCTGCCTCCTCTTTGCTTGAGTTCAATGCCCTTTCTTACCCACACTTATGTTTTATTTCACCCTGGGCATCTAACTTTTGACTTTGACTCAGATTGCTTCTAGAAACTTTGTGCTGTACAGGTGAGTAACGATGCTGATATCTCTATTTTCTTCTGTGAGTGAGGATGACTGGGAAGCAAAGAGGATCAAGTATTGACTAAGCAGTACTGTGACTGAGGGTTTTAAATAGATCAGCTTTATTTATTTTTATTTTTTTAATTTATTGAGGTGACATTGGTTAATAAAGCCATACAGGTATTGAGTGTACAATTCTATAACATATCTTCTGCATACTGCCGCACGTGTTCACCACTCAAAGTCAAGTTTCCTTTCCCCTTTTGCCACCATTTATGCCCCTTTGTCCTCTCCCACCTCCCCCACTTCCTCTCCCTCTGGCAGTCACCATACTGTTGTCTGCCCCTGTTCTTGTTTTTTTGCTTAATCCCTTCATCTTTTATACCCCCTCTTCCAATCCCCCTCACCTCTGACAGCTGTCCTCTGTGCCTATGAGTCTTTTTCCATTTTGTTTCTTAGTTTATTTTGTTCATTAGATTCCATACATGAGTGAAATCATATGGTATTTTTCTTTCTCTGACTGGCTTATTTCATTTAGCATAATACTTTCCAGGTCCATCCATAGTGCCACAAAAAGTAAGATTTTCTTCTTTTTTATGGCTGAGTAGTATTCCATTGTGTTAATATACCACAAAATTTTCACCTACTCATCTACTGATGGGCCCTTGGGCTGTTTCCAAATCTTGGTTATTATAAATACACTGTGATGAACATAGGGGTGACCATATTCTTTTGAATTACTGCTTCAGGTTTCTTCAGATATATTCCCTGAAATGGAAATGCTGGGTCATAAGGCAGTTCCGTTTTCAATTTTTTAATGTATCCCCATACTGTTTTCCACAGTGGCTGCACCAGTCTGCATTTCCACCAACAGTGAATGAGGGTTCCCTTTCTCCACATCCTCGCCAGCACTTGTTGTTTGTTGATTTATTGATGATAGCCATTCTGAAGGTGATATTTCATTGTGATTTTAATTTGCACTTATCCGATGATTAGTGACATTAAGCATTTCTTCATATGTCTTTTGGCCATCTGTATCTCGTCATTGGAGACATGTCTTTTCAGTTCCTTTGTCCATTTTTTTAAATTGGATTGTTTGCTTTCTTGGTGTTGAGTTGCATAAACTATTTATAAATTTTGGATATTAACCTCTATTTGATGCATAATTGGCAAATATGTTCTCTCATTCAGTAGGGTGTCTTTTCATTTTGTTGATGGTTTCTTTTGCTGTCCAGAAGCTTTTTAGTTCGAGGTAGTCCCAGTTCCCCTTATTTTTTCTTTTGTTTCTCTTGCCTGAGGAGATATATCAAAAACTACATTGTTATGAGAAATGTCTGAGATTTTACTGCCTGTGTTTCCTTCTAGGATTTTTATGATTCCATGATTTATATTTAAGTATTTAATCCATTTTGAGATTATTCTGTGAATGATGTAAGGAGGTGGTCTAGTTTTGTTTTTCTCATCTATCTGTCCAATTTTTCCCAACAGCATTTATGGAATAGACTGTCTTACCCCATTGTATGTTCTTGCTTCCTCTGTCAAATATTAAGTGACCATAAAGGTGTGAGTTTATTTCTGGGGTCTCTATTATGTTCCATTGATCTATATACCTGCTTTTATGCCAGTACCATGCTATTTTGATTATTGTGGCCTTGTGGAATAGGTTGATATCAGATAGCATGATACCTCTGTGTTCTTCTTTCTCAAGATTGCTGAGGCCATTTGGGGTCTTTTATGGTTTCATATAAATTCTAGAATATTTGTTCTAGTTCTATGAGATATGCCATTAGTATTTTAGTAGGAATTGTGTTGAATCTATAGATTGTTTTGGGTAGCAGGGACATTTTAATGGTGCTAATTCTTCCAATCCATGAGCGTGGCATATGCGTGTACTTCCACTTATTTGCATACTCAATTTCTTTCTTCATTATCTTACAATTATCCAAGTACAGGTCTTTACCTCCATGGTTAAATTTATTCATAGGTACGATCTTTTGCTTTTTGCATTTGTAAATTGGATTGTCTTCTTAGTTTCTGATAGTTCATTATTGGTTTATAAAAATAAATAGATCAGCTTTAATCCTCACAACCATCCACTTCTAGGGGCACTGTTATCTCTTGTATTGTAGATGAGGAAACTGAGACTCAAGTTGGTTTAAGCCACTGGCCCAGCATTGTCATCCCAGAAAGTGTGTGGGGCCCGCGATTCCATCCCCGACCTGACTGACTCCACATATAATGAATACTGTGTCCACTACAACCCACTTTTTAAAAGTGCTTTTTATTTGGCTGCTATTTTGCCTCTTAGCTGCCTCGTGTCCTTTGGTAAAAGTAGTTCTCTATGGCCAGAATAAAGGACACAGACAAACATTGTCCAGTGCTTAAAATCAAACAAGCAGCTTGTAACATGATGTCCTCAAATACCTTAGCTGCTCATATCCCAATATTTCCATCATGGATGTCTAATTTCTGGGGATGTTCTTACCAGTAACCTCACTGTGTTCCAGAAAACTCTGCTCTCAGCATGATAAGATTTCAAAAGCTGGAGTCAGATAAAAGCAGGAGGCATAGCCAAATCATTCTAGAGAGTTTATACCCACCAAAATGCAGCTGCAGCCCTTGCAAAAAGCACATATGTATGTCTGTTCATGACAGGACCATACCCCAGAATGTCCAGGACCAGGCACAGTAGTAAGGGAAGCCAACAGGACAGAGGACAGTTAGGGTGACCTTTCTGTGGAGAATACTTATTATTTCTGACTGCTGGGCATCACAACATCCTACCTATTTTTCCTCACTTTTATTGAGCTATAATTGACATATAACATTTTATCAGCTTAAGGTATGCAGTATAATGATTTGATATCTATATACATTATGAAATGATTACAATACTAAGTTTAGTTAACATCCTTCACCTTGCATAATTACACATTTTTTCTTATGACAAGAACTTCTAATATCTACTTTCCTATGTAACACAGTATTTTAACCACCTACCTATTTTTAAGGACCCATGGTAGCTTGAAATCAGAGCCCTTCTTTCTTCAATTTCTATTATATATCTTGGTCCCTCCCACAGCATCCTGGCCAGTAGAGCATGGTCATGTGACCTACACTGGCCAATCAAATGTCCTGCCTTGGAGTTTGAATGTCAAAGTTGTGACACATCTCTACAGGAGTAGTTAGAGATCAATCGTAGTAGCTATGCTGGAGCCTGATGTCTATCCAGAAATGTCAAGTTGGTGGCAGTAGTCTAGAAATGCTGTTGCTGTTATAGGGTCCTAATGGTGCCCTGCCTTCCATGGTTTACCCATTTTCTGAGCTTGGATCTCCAGGCTCTCTGTGTTGTGATCTATCCAATAGTTTTCTAGGAAATTCTTGTTACTTTAACCTGTTACTTGTTAGCCTGATTTGGTGGTGTCCAGCCTCATCACCAGAGTACTGTGAGCCAGGTGCTCATCAACTTCCACCAGCAAAGCCTGGCCTCCTGCACACACTGCTATCTCTGTGCAAAGGAGATTCTCCCGAGAGAGGTTCTCAGAGTTTTTACTCCATTGGAAGAAAAAGAGAAGAAGCCTCAGAACTTAACATAGTCAGAACTGTAGCACTAAGGGATTATGCTGGCTGTCACTCTATTTTTACTAACCCACTAATCTGAGCTGGCTGTACACACAGGAGTCCAGACAAGGACTTTTCTTCCTGCCTGAAAGCTAAGTTTTAATCATCTTATATCAAAGCCCAGGTTATTTCAAAACAATGGAAGATTCACCAAATGAGTCAGGTCAAATTTTCTGTTCATGTTGTCATTAAATAAATAAGCAAAAGCCAAGTTATGTAGCAGTTGTTTTTGCTGTAATGTGTTTTAAATGCTGTGTAAGAAGCATGAGTACAAAGTAACAAGGGAAACAGACATTTATTGGACACTCGCACTATTGCATTCGTTCCTCAGCTCTGCCTAGGGAGGTAAATACTGTTACACTCATTTCTTAGTAAAGGAAGGAGGTTCACACAGACGAAAGGACTTGCTCAGCCACAGAAATGGTAATGGCACAACCAGGATGAAAAGTCCTTGCTTTGGAAAAACAGAAGCCATTGCGACTGGTGAATTTAATCACAGATTAGACCACTGTGGCTAAAAGAGAAAGAATCTACTTTTGCCAAATAATGCAAGGGCATCATACGGATCATTAATTATAATTAAATTAACATTTCACATAAATTTGTTCAATGGATATACAGAGTATCTATCACATAGTAGGTAGTAAAAAAAATATTGAATAATTCCTGACTGGTAAAGAGGGAAACAGTAATAGATATAGAAATAATTAATCTGGGCTTTTGTGTGGTATTTTCCATACTTTCCAGTTTGTTTTGCTGCTTGGCAAAAAATAAATGTTCACATTCTTTCTTGGCTGTTTCATAATTGATAGATGAACTCGGCCTAATTTTTTGATCCATAGAGAATGGTTAGAAATACCAATACCCTCAAGGTTAAATTTCCCAACATTTGTTGTGGAAATATTTAGTCAACTAATGATCTCCTCCATCCCCTGCTGTTAGTCTTGGCAGGAA
Source organism: Micronycteris hirsuta (assembly GCA_004026765.1). Lineage (NCBI taxonomy): Eukaryota > Metazoa > Chordata > Mammalia > Chiroptera > Phyllostomidae > Micronycteris > Micronycteris hirsuta. The sequence goes on from PVJI01005464.1 coordinate 74,535, forward strand.
CTTCATCCCTTGTTTTTAAAGAAACACCAAAATAATCAGCAAGGGGATAAATACCTGTATAAAGCTCCCAAAGAGCTGGAATGCTGAAGGGAAAGCATGGAGGAGGAAACTGAAATCTCTTGCTCAGAGAAAAATGAAAAACAAACTGTAAACAAAAGAATGTATAACTCTGATTTGAATGAGTTAAAAAGAAAGAAAAAAGTATATCTAGAGACCCAAAGGACTGGCTGAAAATTTGAAAAATGTGGTCTTTGCTCAGTAAGGTCTAAGTAGCTTAAAGAAAATTTTATTTGAGGCCAGGATCATCCATCCATCCATCATCCACCCACCATTTATCCCCCCGCTATCCATTTCTTCATCATCTGTTACCTCTTCACCCATTGCATGTATACTGACCTACTGAGGAGAACAGAGATGCAAAGTCAAACTGCTGCCTTCAAGGGTCTTCATGCACGCAATGCAGTCTGTTCTTTGTGTGTTTGTTTTGGCTAATATTTATTTACTAGACTATGCAACAGGCACTATGCTTGAAAAAGAGGGCAAATATCCCATTTAATTTTTAATTTTATTTTTAGGTTTATTATCCTCAGTTTCCTGAACATTATATCACACACACACACACACACACACACACACACACACACACACACACACACACACACAGTGAGCTACTGGCAGATCTAAGCCTCCAATCGAGTCCATCTGATTCCAAAGTCCATGGCATGCTTTTAACTACTTGTTATAATGTCAGTTTATATAAGACATAAAATCAGATTACGAACCAAATCATTGTCTAATGTTTGGCAAATCCTGCTAGTTATATTTTTAGAATGTGAAAATCGTAATTGTTATGAGGAGGGTGTATGCATCTTCTGGAGGATTACTGTTAACTCTTGGATAGTGGATTAAGGAGGGAAAAATGGATCAAGAAAGGCTTTCTGAATTCTTGGCAGTAAATTTGATCTTTGGAAAATAGACTGATGGAGAGTATCCTGGTAAAGAAAAAAGGCATGGAAAGAGAAATGTGTCATAAGAGTTCATGAAGGAGAAAGTCACATAGGCAGAGCCACTGAAGAATGCATAACTTGCACCCAAATAGCTCACTCTCAGTTGCCAAAAGCATACATGCCCACCATTTGAGAGCTATTTCTTTTGGGCGTCAAGGGTTCTCGGTCTTAATGCTATCAACGAGAGTGTCCCAGCAAGCATCAGAACTCTTGGGTGGGGTGATACACTAATGAGTTGGTTCTCAGCTGTGAAATTAGTCAGGGTCCTGGCAGAAAAGAGAGGGCACGGTGGCACATTTAATCAAGAACTATTACAAAGGTGTTAACAAAATTAAGAGGAATCAACAAGGGTTGGTTAGGTATCCCTGGGTTAGTAACAGGGATGTCTCTCTCCTCCTCCCTTCCCCCTTGGGATAGGGAGAGAACCATTTCTGGATCCCTGAAACAACCATAGCTGCACTCAGACTGCAGATAGAGAAGAAGGGTTGGGTGGTCTTTGGAAGAGGAGCCCAGGACAGCAGAGAAAGAAAAGAGAACATATACACTAACCTCCCTTCCCTCCTGCCCTCTGGTATGCTTATGGCATCTGTATTATTAGCCAGAGGGCAAAGCAACCCAGGTGATGCAGATCAAACAGGTACCCTCCCAGAGCACAAAGCAGGTTGGGAAAAGATGGAGAAAGGATCTGAAAAGGCAAATGGAGAATGGCCAGCCCAAAAACTTACAATGGTAAGGTGGGCCAGAAGTAATTTATCACTAATCACACTGAAAATGATGGAACTTGCAAATTATTTCATTTTTGTAAGTTGTAGCAGACTCAACATTATCCCTGTAAAAGCGTTCTCTTACTCACCTGCATTTAGATTTTCTTTTGTATTTGTGAGAGAAAAGGGGGAAGTTACTGCTAGCTAGTGGGCTGAGAATTATCCATAACCCTTCATACTCTCAGAAGAGTGTGTCTGATATGTGAGCAGCATCCATAATTGTGTGGGGGAAAGGTAGAGTATCATTGCTTTGAGTCAACTAGAGAATCCTAAAACAGGAATTGGTAGTTGATCAGATCCCTGCCCAGCCTCTAGTGATGAGGGAATGGAGGGAGGGAAGCAGGAAAGAGCGTGTGACCAGAACACTGGGGAAGGGATAGAACACTGGGGAAGGGATAGGGCAAGAAGGAAGGACAAAAATAAAAATGCAACACTGTTAATAGTTTGCCTAGAGTTGACTCTCTTATGGTTAAGAAGCCTCCTCCCTCCCCAGCCCAGGTCCTTGAAGACAGTTGTAACGAGAGGAAGACCACACACACACACCCTCAGAATAGATTTTCTAAGTAGCACACTCATGAGTCCAAGCTGCCATTATCATAAGCAGAAGGTAGGCAGAGGGTTATTGGAGGAATGATTCTCTCCCTTCTCAGGCTCAGAATGTTATGTAGACAGTGTGCTGAGCGGGTGCCAAAATTTCCCTCCAGGCTCCGAGAATGCATGTTCTCTAGGGAATGTGGAAGAGGGAAGCCCGAGAATGCTATATTTATGGTAAAAACCCTCTATTTTGCTATTAAAAATGATCTGTCATAGATGATTACTGGGTGGATATTAAGTTCTTTCTTAAGACGATTTTGAATCAGTCTGTCTGTCTGTCTGTCTCTGTCTCCCCTCATCCCCCAGAAGGGCACACGCAGGTACCCAGAGCTATACTCAGTGCTCTGCCCAGTGAAGCTTCCGAAGTGAACCGAAGTGCACTGTGGTAAGTTAAATAAAGCAAACATACCTTGGCAAGACTTGAAAAACAATGCTAGATTTTTCCCAGAAATAAAGTTTCATAAGAACAGAAGTAAAAAATAAAAAAAATAAACAAAAACTTCCAAGTGCATCTCCGATTCATGGAAAGTTCACTCAAGTTTTCCTAAGAAGCTGTTACCGAAATCCTAAAAGTCCTCTCTGAATTCCAATGGCTTACTTTCCATTACAAGTCGATACTTACTGGTGCAGCATGTCCATTACCCATATTGAGCAACGGCTTATAGATGAATACAGAATTTAGCGTCCGGTATTTGAATTCAGCAAGCTGTTTCCAGCAAGTAATTTGAAACCCTGAAGGATGCCAAAAACATCATTACTAATCCAAATAGTCCTTTGTATCTGAATAAATAAAAATGGAGATCAAACTCTGGTTAACAGAGATCATTTCCCATTGTGCTCACACTTTTCATGTTGTGACATGAACTGTAACGATTGCTTTTTACCATTATATTGGCGCTGTTGTTTGAAATGCCCGGAGAGGAGAGAAGGTGAGTGACCTGAAACGAATTTGCAAAGAAGGCACAGTCTTTCTCTAAAAATATGTGGCCTAAAACTTGGAGAACACACTGGGGATTTGGAAGAAGTCTCTCCCTGCCTTTTCCTTGTTTTTCATTCAAATGGCAGAGTTTCTCTCTACTGATAATAGGCTTTGAATGCTTATCAGGACCCAAAGGGGCTGTGGAGAGACAGGGATTCTTGCCGCAGCTCTTGCTTCAATTGACATTGTGATCACAACCAATTCTGGCCCACACATTCTCCCTAAATGCCCCAGGGTAGGGCTAACTTTGTCCCCTCCAGACAACTTGCCAAGTTCTTGAAAGACCCAGGATGGCTGAACTGTATTTCAAAATCCCTGGAACCACCCGGAAGGTGTTGGGTTACAGGAGTTTGGGTCTGCAAACACAGTGCAAACCCAACCTGGCTCCACCTCTTTCTCACCAGTGACCTGCGTCTGATAACCGAGGCTCAAAACTGGGATCTTGACTTTTCCTCATCCTCTTTTAAAGGAATTTAGTCCTCAAATCTGTATTAGTGCATGCAACAGTTTGCAGTAGAACTGAACTGGTGAACCGGTGCACACCAGGGAAGCGTTAGCAGCTGTACAATTAACATTCACTTCACCCCCCACCTTTTTTTTTTTTTTTCCTGGAGCAGGTTCTCCCGCTGTGGGGGCTGGAAGTGCCAGGTCTTCATAAGGCCCGGGCCTGAGACCCAGTCCTTGCAGCTGAGGCGGGGGCATGAGGCCCAGCCACCGCCAATACGTGGTTTAAGGAGTCATCTGGAAAAGGCTTTCTCCTCCCAACACAGAGAGACATACCACGCACCCTTAAGAGTGATTAAAAAAATTAGAAGGACTGACAATACCAAGTACTGGGGAGGATGAGTAGCAACTGGACCTCTTCCACATTGCCTTGGAAGAGGGTTTGCCAGTCTCACATGAAATATGAATATATATTCATCAGGGATATTGACCTGTCATTTTCTTTTCTTGTAGCCATGTCTGGGTAATGCTGGTTTTGTAAAATGAGTTTAGGAGTATTCCTTTCTCTCTCTTTTTTTTTTTTTTGAATCATTTAAGAAGGATTGGCATTAATTCTTCATCAATGAAATTCATCAGTGAAACTATCTGGTCCTGATCTTTTCTTTGTTCAGAGGTTTTGATTATTAACTCAGTTTCCTTACTCATTATTATTCTGCTCAGATTTTCTATTTCTTCATGATTCAGTCTTGGTAGGTTATCTGTTTTTAAGAATTCATCTTTTTCTTCTAGGTTATCCAATTTGCTGGTGTGTAATTGTTCATAGCAATGCAGTCTCTTCTGATTCATTGTATTTCTGTGGTAATGTGTCCTCTTTAATTTTTGATTTAATTAATTAGAGTCTTCTCTTTTTTTCTGAATCTATCTAAAGATTTCTCAATTTTATCTTTTAAAAAACCAGGCTCTCAGTTTCATTGATTGTTTCTGTTGTTTTTCTGGTCTCTATTTCATTTATTTCTGCTCTGATCTTTCTTATATCCTTCCTTCTGCTAACTTTGGGGTTAATTTGTTCTTCTTTTTCTGGTTCCTTAAAGTGTAGAGTTAGGTTGTTTGTTTGAGGTCTTTTTTTTTCTTATTTGGTGTTTATTGCTATAAATTTCCCCTTTAGAACTGTTTTTCCAGTATCCCACTAGTTTTAGTATGTTGTGTTCCCATTTTCATTTGTTTCAAGATATTCTTTTTGTTTTCCTTTTGTTTCTTTTTTGACCCATTGTCTGTTCATTGGTGTGCTATTTAATTTCCACATATTCATGAATTTTCTACCTTTCTTCCTATTGATTTCTAGTTTCATATATTATTGTGGTTAGAAAAGATACTTGGCATGATTTCAATCTTTTTAAATTTGATGAGACTTGTCCTGTAACATATGTGACCTATTTTGTTTCAGGTAAACTTTGGGAAGAATTCTGCACTTCGGGTGTATTCTTCTGATTTTAAATGAAATGTTTTGTATATAGCTGTCAGGCCCTTTTAGCAAAAAGTATGGTTCCAGTTCAACATCTTCTTGTTGATTTTCTATCTGGATGATCTATTTACTGTTGAAAGTGAAGGTTTGAAGCCCCCTACTGTTATTTTACTTTTGTGCATTTCCCCCTTCAGATCTGTTAATATATCCTTAATATATTTAGATGCCCCAATGTTGGGTGCATATATACTTATGGTTGTTACTTATTCTTGATGAATTGACTCCTTTACTATGATATGACTTTCTTTTCCTCTTGTTACAATTTTTAGCTTAAAGTCTCTTTTGCCTGCTACCACTGTTCTCTCTCTGTTTCCACTTGCAACAAATAGCTCCTTCTAACCCCTTCACTTTGAGCCATCTGTGTTTTTGAAGTTTAAGTATCTTGAAAGCACATTGTTATGTCATTTTTTAAATCCATCTACTCACTCTGTCTTTTGATAGGAAAATTTACTACATTTATATTTAGAGCAATTACTAGGTAAGAACTTACTAATGCCATCTTATGAATTGTTTTCAGGCTGTTTTGTAGTTCCCCTATTCTTTTCTTTCTCTCTTGCTGCATTTCTTTGTGAATAAATGGTTTTCCATAGTGGTATGTTTTGATTCTCTTTTCTTTATCTTTCGTGAATCTACTATTGGTTTTTGCTTTGTGGTTAAAAGCAAAAAGCATGAAGCTTACAGAAAACATGCTATAGATATAACAGTTTATTTCATGTAATAGCAACTTAACTTTGATTGCAAAGAACAACTCTACCCTTTTCCTCTCTCCTTTTATGTTTCTGATATGGCAACTTACTTATTTTTATACTGTGTATGAAATGTTTTGTTTTCTAAGTCGTTTTAATTGGATATTCTGGGGGTCATCAAATTTTAGCCTATAGGCCAAATCTGACTTATGGTATGTTTTTGTGTGTCCACAAACTCAGAGTAATTTTTCTGTTTTTAAAGGGTTACTAGGAGGAGAAAGAGGAGGAGGAGGAGGAGGAGAAGGAGAAGGAGAAGAAGAAGGAGACAACGACTATATATCAGGCACCAACATACAAAGCCTAAAATATTTACTATCTGGCCATTTACAGAAAAATATTTGCCAACTCTTGTGTTATTCTATTTGTGAAGCCCAAAGCATCCTTACTCAAACACAGGTTGATCCATGTGTAAAATTTTTGGTACACGTCTATTTACACATAATGGCAATACTTGTCAGACAGAGGGTTGAACTTAATAGGTCCTGTGACATGAAGTAGAATGCTTTCCAACATCTCTGGTAAGAGAAAGGAGTGGGGCATAAGGGCAAGTTGGATTCAAAGGAGATCATGCATTAATAGGACAGGTGAGAACGTCGTTTCATGCATATCTAATCACTCTTGGTCAGAGAGGTAAATAGTCCAATGGATTCCAGCTTTAAAGGGGGACGAAGAGGCTTGTGAGATAACTGTGGGTACTTCCAGAAGCACTGTGAGGCATTGTGATTACTGTAGATAGTCCGGTGTTGTAACTGTTTCAACCAGAAATGTTGAGAACAGTCACTCTGCTCTCTCTTCCTCCTATCTATGCTCTTCCATTCAATTCCTTTCTAGGTATGATCCCAAATCATCACCTTTGTCATAAAATCTTAACTCTTAGTTATTTATTTTTGTATAAAATCTAAAATTTGCCAAGATCTCACAGTTCACCATCATCTGTACTAATATTACCAAAATACTGTACCATGTGCCACTGAGTACACTTGAGTTTATGTCTGTGATCCTATTTAATCCTTGTACTTCACTAAAAGTATTACCATTAGACCAGTGTTTCTTAATGTCGGCACTATTGACACTTTCATGCTAGACCATTCTTCATTGTGAGGGATTGTCTTGTGCGTTATAGGGTGGTTAGCAGCAGCCCTAGCCTCTGTCCACAAATGAAAGTACCATCCCTCTGCTTCAGTTCTGACAATTTAAAATGACTTCAGAAATTGCCAAATGTCCCTGAGGGGGGACGAGTGGGCTTCATTATCACACCCAATTAAGCAGCACTGCATTAGACACATTTTACTGACAAGGGAACTGAAGTTTAGAGAATTACTAGCCCAAAGTTCCTTTTTTGCTAAGGGACAGAGTCAAGATTTCAATTTAGGTTTGCCTGTCTTCAAAACTCTGAATTAATATTCTCTATTGCTAAACCTAAATCCTGCTCTTTCCCACCTATGTAACTTGGTCTAGCAGACTGAGCTTCTCCCTAGAAATATATTGAATAGTTCCATTTTTGACTAATGTATTACCAATGAAATTCATTATTTTTAAAATTACTCTTCAAAATGACCAAGTTCATTAATGTCTCTATTCATTAATTTCTGTCAGCATTTTCTATGTTTTGAGCACTTATGTGATGAGCCCTCTCTCATTTAATTCTGACCATGTAAAGTAGGTACAATGATTATCGTATCATCTGGAAAAAGGAACCACTTTTGGACTTTTAAGTCTAAGAAATTAGATTGGGAAAATCAGTTAAACCAGAGTGTGAGAGCTGAGGAAAAAAAGAGGGTCAGTGAGGCAGCTCAGAGATCATAGCAGAAGGCTGTTGCCATCCATGTCTGGGGCTGGGGGCACAATAGGAGGTGGTGTCACCAAAGTAAGTTCAAAAGTAGAGCAAGAAACACAACAGGAAGAGGAAGAGGTGGGAAAAATACTTCTCCAGCTCCTACCCTTCAGCCTTCTAGCAGTGGGTCCCATTGACGGAACCTACCAAGGAACCACAGAGCAAAGGAGCTTGGGAAATATAACTCCCCGAAATACAGATCAGAGCAAAGGAAGGACAGAGGATACAGGGATGGGCAAAAGTAGGTTTATAGTTGTTTGTAATAAATGATACAATAATTAATAAATAATCATACAAGAATAAATTGTGTTTTGCATACTCACAAGTATAAACCTTCTTTTGCTCACCCCTGTGGATTTGAAGGATAACAGGCATTGACCTACACAATTATCTTTGTTTTACCAACTTCTTTGACTTTGTGGTAACCACTTTAACAAGTCCCTCCCAGACAGAGGCAACTGGAAGGCAGACTGTATAAGAGGAGTGATAACCCAAGATGCTGCTTTAGGTTCCCTTCTCTTTATCCAAAAGTGAAGACCCTGGCATTACAGCCAAGGCAATAGAAACAAGCCAACACTTACCATTTGATGCCTTCACTGGGGTGGAATCCACCAGGAAACAAGTTAAAAAATATGAGACACATTAGGCATAAGGCTCATGTATTTCCTGAAAGGAAAGGCTCTCAAGTCAGGTAAGAAACAGGGTCATAAGTAGAGGCATATTATAGACTGGTTGTATTCTCCAGAGATTCATACGTTAAAGCCCTAGTCTCAGTGGGATAGTATTTGGAGATAGGGCCTTTAGGGAGGTAACTAAGGTTAAAGAGGACCTAAGGGTGGGGCCCTCATGCAATATGACCGGTGTCTTTAGAAGAAGATGAAGGGACGCCAGGGATGTGCACACACAGAGGAAAGGCTACATGAGGACACAACAAGAGGATGGTCATCTATAAGCCAAGGAGGGGAGCCTCAGGACAAACAAACCTGCCAAATCCTTGATCTTGGACTTGCAGTCTCTAGAACTGTGAGAAAATAAATTTCTGTAGCTTAAGCCACCTGGTCTGTGGCATTTGGCTATGGCAGTCCTAGAGTACTAATACAAGGCACCAGCACATTACATCCAGGAAGAACGAATGCTTGTTGTCCCTTTCAAAGACAGTATCGGAAGGTCACTTCTGTGAGCTGCGTAGGCTCTGAAATTATGTCTCAGACAACCAGATTCTTTCCAGAGTCAGAGATGAGGCTTACACACGTAAACTCACTGAGAGGAAAAAAGCAATGACTCAAATCCATATGAATAATTTTCTTGAGAGAAGGGGGGATAATGACAATGAGGTAACCAGGCATGCATAAAAGAAGGAATGCTATATATGGTCGGTGGAGGGGAATGATGGCACTAAAGATAAAACTTTTCCAAGTTTTCAAATTTACTGTTTGCTGGCTGAAGTCATGGTTGAGAATTTTTTTTTTCTCTTTATAGCTGTGATTTTCAGAAAAGTTTCAATACCATATATGGAAGCAGGTCAGCAGGCTATTTTTTTGGATGCATTTCTTTCTCCAGACCATGTTGCAGAGAAAATTATTTGAGAGAGTCTAATTTGGAAGCACTTCCTTCGTGTTAAAATCTTTGACCTATCAGGACACAAGAATCCTATGTCAGTATAATTTTGAACATATTGTTTTATTGAAGAAACTAAAAACGTGGTCCAAGGAAGCCAAAAGTGCTCTGGTCAGCCATTGCAGTGTGGGGATCCTGAGAACTAATGTGTGATTGCTTTTGGGCAAAACAATTTTAAGAAGTAAATTGACATTCTCCTGTTGGCATTGCCCTTGGGAACTCCCGGGGTCTAAGCAGCAATTGGAGATCTGCTTGGGATTAACTGCTTCATATTTTCTCTCGGAGACCTGTCCAAGTCCTGTAAATCATGAGTGAACTCCAGAAACATGCTCTTTCCTGGAGAACTACGTAGGGAATAGGTGGCGAAGGACTAGGATCGGGGGCTACCCCCAGGCGCCTACATGCCCGTGAAATTTTGAGATGCACTTCTCTAAAACATTGTCCATCCAGATGTATGTAATGGGGTGCAGCCATTCCGCCATGGCCGAGGTGCACATCAAGGCCCTCATCTCCCTCATGGCACTTGATATGATCACCACTTAAAAATACAGTAGCACTTTGCTAGGGACTGAATGCGCCTCCCTGACTCCCAAATTCTTATGTTGAAGCCATAATCCATCATGTGACTATATTTGGAGATAGGGTCTTTAAAAAGGTAATGAAGGTTAAGTGAGGTCAAAAGGATAGGGTCCTAATTTGATAGGATTGGTAGCCTTTTAAGAACAGGAAGAGAGAGGTCTCTCTCTCTCCACACACATGCATTAAGGAAAGGCCAAGTGCATACACAGTAAAAAGGTATCTGTCTTCAGGCCAGGAAGAGAGTCCTCACCAGAACCCAATCATGCTGGCGCCCTGCTCAAAGACTTCCAGCCTCTAATACCATAAGAAAATAAATTCCTGTTGTTAAGCCTTCACAGCCTGAGGTGTTTTGTTATGGCAGTCTGAGAAAATTAAGACACATTTGTCCCAAGAGAATGGACCATTTTATCCTAGATTCCTGATGAGAAAGAAAATGTTGAATTCAAAGTTTGTCTGCAAACATTGGATTTGTTGACTTTCTGTCTATAGTCAGTTATATTAGCTGTAGCTTCTGGGGAAATATCCACCTCAGTCAATCTGAACATGCACCAGCCATGCTCTTTATTAACTGTAGCAACACATGGGAGGAGGGAGGATGTATTAACACATGCAGCCTGGGGATAAAGTCACAGCATAAACTCTGGCCCATTTAGGGTGACAAACCATCCAATTTGCTCAGGACTGAGGGCGTTCATGGAACTTTTTCAGTGCTAAGCCCAGAAAATTTCAGTGGCAAACCAGGACAAGTTGATCACTCCAAATGGGCCAAGTTTCACCTATTGGAAAACGAGTAGTGACATACAGAGAGAAAATAGGTCGTTTATGGACGGTAATTACAGCCCTGGATTGGAGGCCTGGTCTAGTCTTAGCATCGTGTGCCTTGGGTAAGTTACGTCACGTCTTTATGCCTAAATTCTGCTCTCTGTGAAATGAGAGGACTAGATGACCTCTGCAGGGTGTTCTCATGCCAATACGTCATCTTTTTGATTTGTGGATGGTTTCGTCATTTGAGAATGGGGATGATCCAATTGTATCAATGCACAGAGTAATGTAAGAAGGGGAACAAGGCTGTTAGCTAGATGTAAAGCTGTAACCATGTGGAAGGTACTGCCCACATCTCTTACCTGCAGGTACTGTGCCCTGCAGGTAAGAGATGATAAACAGGAGCCACTGTGATGAGCGCTGGGAAGGAAATAAGCAAGTGTTATAATAAAGAATCACTGGGAATCTACTAAGAAAAAGTCATGTTGTTTTTATTGAGATTGAAAGAGCAAGATATGAGAAGGAGGGGAGGCATAGGGGACAGTAAGCATGTAAAAGATTATAAAGCTAAAAGAATAAAAAAGGACCACAGTGTGATGGAGCAGAGTGAGTCAGAAGATAGTGAAAAGAATCGAGGCTGGATGCCTGGGCAGGGGCTACATTCTGCCAGGCTTACAGGCCATAGAGGGAGTTCACGTTTTATGTTAAGTGCTAAGAGAGGCTAGCAAAGGGTTTGAAAGCATACCAGAGTTATCAGAGCAGACTAGCCTTATTTACTAAATTATTATTTGCATAATTATGGGCTATTTAAAGAATCTTTCTTATTTTTTTAAGGATTTTATTTATTTATTTTTTTATAGAGAGGAGAAAGGAGGGAGAAACAGCAATGTGTGGTTGCCTCTCACATGGCCCTCACTGGGGACCTGGCCTGCAACCCAGGCATGTGCCCCGACGGGGAATCAAACCGGGACCCTCTGGTTCCCAGCCCGCGCTCAATCCACTGAGCTATACCAGCCAGGGCATCTTTCTCATCATTTTGAACTTTAATATCTACTTCAGCATGACTTTAATGGCAAATGACAAGAGTGATCTGAGGTGCAAATGATCCAAACCTGCTCCTTGGGGAGCGAAATGTTACTTGGAACATATTCTTACAATTAAGATCTAATTATTATTGATGCTTAGACAAATGTTCTTAGTGGCTGCACCTCCAGGAAAGTAAAACACAGATTACTTTTTCCCCCATGTCCCAGTGCCAAACAGCATTTGAATAAACGCTCAAGGAGATATTCCCACTGATGTTGAACCTTGACAGGAGTTCGAATTAATGTAGAAAGGATCACAAATTAGATCTGCATTGGCTTAGGTCTATCCCCCACATTTTATAAAAGCATTTGAGACAGCTTCAAAAATTAAACACTGTACAAACTAGAGCAAGAAAGGGAGGGGAAAGAGGGTACAAATCTCTTTATCCATAGGAGGGAATAACTTTCCAACCAATGAATTCAATGACTGGATTCTGTCCTTGACTTTTATGGAAACTTTCTTGTTATTATCTGATAACAAGAAAATATCAGATTCACTCTACAGAGACAAACCTTATCTTCGAATTCCACTGAAAGAAAATTGTCCTGGAGATGTGACCTTGGGTATCTAGTGGACAATACATTCCAGAAAAACTTTGAAGGAAAGAAGACAGTAATACAGTTCAGAACAAATGTTACAGGGCCCAGCTGTCCATAAAAGTTAAGAGCGGTATAAATTCACAAAGGCATTTCAGTAAGAAGCAGAGGTATTGTGTTCTAGGAACTTTGCTTTATGACAGGGACTTTACTTAGAGAACCTAGACGAAAGAAGACAGTTCTAAAATACCCATTTAGACCCTTTCTCGCAAATTACAGCTGCTTTAAGCAAGCCTTTGGTAGATATTGAGTTGTAGTCATTTTGGAAAAGTGCAAACCTCAGAAAAAGCAGATAGTCGAGACTATCAGCCAAAATGTACCTTCTAAGTGAGAGAGGCTGAGTTATCCTGCTGAGGTCGGGGGTGGGGGTGGGGGGTTAAGATATGGACTTGTTGTCTTGTCCAGAACACACCCCACTTCATCACAGCCTCCTGGACAAAGGTTGTACCTTTTCCTTGGAAAGGAGCTTTGAATATTCTCAAGAACTTATACAAGTTCTTTGCTGTGAGTCTCGACTTTGATGCTGGGGTCCTTGAGGAAATGCAGTGCGGACAGACGGAGAGAAGCACGGCATCCGAGGTGGGATGCCGTTTCCTGGGGAGGTCTGCCTGACTTCACAATTCCTGTCATGATTACTTAAGTAAAATCCGTACAGTACATCTATGGTTTTGCTTTTGTACACCTCATCCATTGTGTTCTAATTGCTTTTATGGCTTTGCTAAACTCAAGGGCTATGTAATGTCTATTTCTTCTTTTCATTAGAACTACTTACTATTGAAAATGAAGATTCATTAAATATTCATTTAGTCTTCAGATTACAACCTGATGTATGTGTGTATAACCATTTTCTACCTTTACTCCATTACTGCTAATTTCTGACAACTAGATCAGCTATTTGATGAATTAATGGATGGATTTTAACACAGTTGGAGATGAGGATTCTAATAATCTCTTTTGGTGCTATGTTTTATAAAGGTCTGTGAGGATTTTTTCCTTGGAGCCATTAAAAATAATGTATATGTACAATTTTATTCTGCTATGTAATGTGTGGTTTCTAATCCTTCTCTCTGGGTCATTCTGAGGTAAATTAATATAACGCAATAAATTTATACAGAGCACTGGTTCTAATATCGACCACGAAGCCAACTATGCCAAACTACACAATCCTCACGAGAGGACTCATTCCTGGATCAACTCAGTCCACTTGGGTCAACTTGGGTTTGGGTGGTTTCCATGCAGAATTCACTGGGCCCATTATTAGTCTCCACCAGTACTTCAAAGATGAACAGGCCATAGTCCCTGCTCTCTAAGAGTCCAGGGTAGGGGAGGCTTAGCACAAACTCTGTATTTAGTAGGTACTTAATACTTATTTGCTGAATAAGTAAGTCACTGAATGATAAGAAATGTTTATATACAGCTATAAATAGGGCTGGAGATAAATATGACCCCTTATAAAAGACATTTTAGTCAATGAGACTTGAAGCATGAGTGAAATTCTAGATTACAGAGATAGGGAACGTAAACGACGGTAGTGATTATTTTCTTTATCTGGGTAGCACCAATCTCAGTCTTACATTGATGTCAGACTCTGCCACACTGCCCAAAGTGGTGGGTCAATGAACTGGGTTAGGCCAATTATCATTCTACCTTACTTTAGCCACTGGGATTGAGGTCCCTTGAGGAAAACAGGCACCTTGCTCAAGATGGGCCAATTAGGCTGTCTCTCTTAAGAACTAGACACTTGAAGACAAGATGCAGAAGGTAATAGGAAGTTAGTTGGGGTGGAGTCATCTAGAAGACGGCCTCTCAGAAGACCCATGGCCCCTCTGGCTTGGGTCTCTGAGCTGATTGGTACATAGCCTTCGCAACTCTCGTCGGTTCAGCCCTTCCTTTGAGTTTGTGAGCCACTCTTCCCGGTCATAGCCTGCATTCCCTTCGCTTTTCACTTTTCTGAAGTTAGCCCAAGTTAACTTCTGTTGCTTGCAACCGAACAATTTTTTATTGATTTACCTGACAGGTATAGGAAGGAAGAAAGAAAAGGCAAGAAAATAGGAAGTAAATTCAGAAAGATTATCTTAGCAGGACTGTGGTATAGGGAAGTAATGAAATAAAATTCTAGAGAAAGAGAGAAAGTGACCTTGTTACTGGAGGCTTTGGAATCCAGGATTAGTTTCAGGCAATCCTTATTATTCACAGATTCCATATTTGGAAGTTTGTCTACTCACTAAAATTTATTTGTAACCCCCAAGTTAATCCTCCTGGCACTCACAAGGTCCCTGATGGATGTGTGTAGAACGACAATAATTTGAGTCACCTGACACACCCATTTCCAGCTGAACAAGTTCTTTGTATTTTTACTCTCATACTGTAAACCAGTTTCCTTTTTGTAATCTATTTAGTATAAGATAATTTGCATTTTTGTGCTTTCTGTTGGTGATTTCACTGTTTAAAATGGCCCCAAGCTTAGGGCTTAAATTCTGCCTAGTTTTCCAAAGTGCAAGAAGACTATGCTATGTTTTACAGAGAAAATGCATGTTTTATATAAGCTTTACTACGGCATGAAATATAGTGGTATTGGTATGAGTTCAATATTTATGAATCAATAATATATATTAAATAAGGAGTCTTTAAACAGAAACACAGCAACAAAAAAAAAGGTTATACCTTTTCCTTCTTCCTGCCTCTACCTGTGAGTTACATTAATAATTGTTTGGTTGTAACCCATCTATATGGAAACAGAAACACAGTAAAAAAAAATGTTATGCACAGATGGCTTGATGAAAGCGTTGTGACCAGAGGTTCTCAGGAATCTAAACCTGTGTCTCCCTTAGAGCTGGGGGAGATGAATAGCAGGGAGACTGAAGACAGTGCTCTAGGAAGTTACCTTCTGGTAGAATGGGAGCTAAGATATTTCTAACGGCTGTTACTAGAAAAGAAGGCATGGAGGTGACATGCTGTGAAGGCAGAAGATGTAGGAAGTTTGTGACCGCGGAACCGAGCCGAGAGACAAGTTGAAGGGGATCCTAAGAGTTTCAGCGAATGGGAAAAAGTGGTGGTGCAGAAAAGTCAGTCAGGTGAGAAGCTGGTCAAGGGAGGAAGATGATGAATTCAGTTTTAGATGTGCTGAGTTCGAGGCTCTGTTGCTATGCCAATGCATAGTTTACTCGATAAACAATATATTGTTGATTAAAATTGCAAGTAGGAGAAAAGTAATGAGGTGGAGGAAGTAGAGAGGGAGAAGAAGAATGTATTAGTAACCAGCCAGAAACACTGGCATGCAGCTAGCCCCTTCAAGTCAAATATCCAAAATTGCTGAGTACCTGATAGCCCAAATGCCAGTCACTGCAACCCCTAATGTGTAAATTAAGGGCATGATGTGGAAAAACTGATAGAGATCTGAGTTTTTAGCTTTCAGCAATTAACTCTTGTGATTTAAA
This sequence comes from Micronycteris hirsuta, assembly GCA_004026765.1. Taxonomy (NCBI): domain Eukaryota; kingdom Metazoa; phylum Chordata; class Mammalia; order Chiroptera; family Phyllostomidae; genus Micronycteris; species Micronycteris hirsuta. The sequence continues at coordinate 90,502 of PVJI01005464.1, forward strand.
CTTAACACGGAATTGAAGTTGTATACCCTAAGCCTACCCACGGGCTTGGGTGGCCAGAGTCAGGAGAGGTGCCAGTATCATGGACAGTCTGTGTCTAGAATGGGCTCTTGCCAGAGGTCCCCAGAAAGAAAACCTCCTCTACTTCATCCAGAAGCTCAGACCTTGCTTCTTGGGGCTGGAACTCACATGCAAAACTGAGCCTGAAGACCAGAAGTCCTACTGCTGTGGCTCTTGCTTCCTCAGAGTGGAGGTTGGCTGAGCCTCCTGTGCTCAGCCTGTGTCTATGTGGCCAAGCTTTCTCCCACCTCAGAAGCCTGGCCTTTAGAAACAAGAAGGTCCCCCCTTCTTCCAGGCCCATGGGTTGCCTAATTCCCTGACCCAAAGTAACCATCTTTTAAGTACAATTGATCTTTCTTTCCTGTACAGAAGAAATGCCATTCCCATTTATTTGCATAGTATTATCCTTATGGATTCATCAATTGGAAAATTACAGGCCAGCCTAGGATTGCTTTTTGAACACCTAGATAATTTGATATAACCCAGTCATCTGGTTTAAGTTTTATAAATCTCTATTGTACACCCATGATTTATAGGTTGTTTGGGTGATCTGGTGCCCTGAGAACCATGGGGAACAAGAAAACACCCCTCACTCTTTCCGACCTTGCCAGTGGCCATCCATTCTCCAGCTCTGTCCAGTGGTCATTGATGTGAGCTCACAGAAAGAGAAATCAGTCCCTGCAGCACTCAGCAGGCTGAGGTGAAGAGGGGAATCACGTTGGCAGGGGTAAATGTCTGATGAAGAGTGCCAGGCTAGGTTCCAAGGTCACATTTAAACTTCTCAGTTTCACAGTATCAGAAACAGGAAAAAAAGGTAGGTGCAGAAGAGTCTCTCAGAATGATTATTTTTCTTTCATTACTTGCTTTACTTCCCCTGAAACGCCTTCAGTGTCTTCCCAAAGTAAAGATAGAAAAGAAAAACAATTCCATTTCTCTTTCTGATATATCATAGCCAGTTTTAGGATTCTCCTAAGACTCACTGGGGTGAATTTCTCTAGGTAGCATACAAAGAGCCTTTCAGAAAAGGCACTTACAGATATTACAATGAAATCAAACACCTTTGCAACTGATTTATAAAAACTCTTGAAGGACCATTTCAAGGCAGGTGGCAAAGGCAAAAATTTTGAACAAAGAGTGTACGTGTATATCCAGAGGCAGAACTCTACTGCATTTTCTTTAAAAAAAATAAGAGAGAGAGAAGAAGCCCACAAGGAACCATTTTGTTCCTTTTCAAAATGTCTCTTTACTGGTTCTGAACATAAACCAATACAATTTCTAAAAAGCCCATTCAAAACCTGGTGGAGATAAATAAAGGCATAAAGGCACTCATTGCTTTCAGCCTCTCCTGAGGGTGCAGGTAGAATTCTCTTCTGAATTTGAAGGTAATTATAGAGAGTAGCTTTCCTGTTCCTTTAAGTAGGCACAGTCAAAAATAACCTCCTGTGAAATCATGGGTTTTGACAGTTAACCAAAGGGAGTGTCATCTTGGAATAAGTGCATGCATCAAAGAAAGCACAAACCACACACATTATACTTTATATTAAAATCTTCCCTGGTAAATAGAGAGAAAGGGGGCTTGTAGCCTAAGAGAACAAAGGTACCTGGATGCCTTCCACCAGGACATGCAGTTCTAGAGAAAGACTGAGCTGCAGCAGCCAGTTCAATCAATGCAGTGAGTCAGCGGCTGGGAAAGTGAATCAAATGAGAGCAGAGGGCTCAGAAAGGTGGAGATAGCTTTCTGGGGATATGGAGCCTCATAACAATTGAAGTCATGCTCTCCACCTACCACCCAATTCCACGGGAGGTATCTCAAGGGGAAAGTGGAGGTGGAATCCTAGCATGTTCAAGAAAATGGCACTCTGAGCTCATCTAGTTCGACCTCCCAGTTATATGGTCCAGGAAACTGAGGCTCTGGGCGAGGAAGTAGTAAAAGCTAAAATAAGGGGCTCATTATGTTCCAGGGGCTCATTACTGTTTTCACTATTTTACATATTATAATATGTCCTTTATTAATACCATAGCATTTCATCTTCACAATGTCATAAAAGTTAGGGCTATAATGTCATTGTCCTAATTTTACAGATGAGGAACTTGAAACAAAAGGACATTTAGTAATGTCTTCATTTGTTTGGGCTGCTATAACAAAATACCATAGGTCAGATGGCTTAAAAACAGCAGAAATTGATTCCTTACAGTTCAGAAGCCTGGGATATCCGAGATCAAGGCACTTGCAGATTTGATGTCTGGTGAGAACCTGCTTCCTTGTTCATAGAAGGCCATCTTCTTGCTTTGTCCTCAAATGGAAGAAGCATGAGGGAACTCACTAGGCTCTCTTTTATGAGGGTTCTAATTCCATTCATGAGTTTTCCATCCTAATAACCTAATCACCCCAAAGGTAGTCCTCCCAATACCATCACAATGCAGGTTAGGATTTCAACGAGTGAATTGTGGAGGACACACTCCGTTCTTAATAAGGTTCCATGAGGAGTAAGTGGCAGAGCTCCTTGGTGATGATGTTGAGCTTATCACCTAAATTTTCTGAGCTTTGTCTCTTTATCTGCCATCAGAGACAACAATGCCTTTCTTACTGGCTTGTAGTGAACTTTGAAAATCACCTCTAATAGTTTTTATTATGTATTAGATATTTTGTATTAAGTGGGGTTAGAGTTGTTTATGGAAGGAGGGGAGGGAAGGAGGCCCATGCTCTAGGTAGTCAGGGTTTGGGTTTTTGCTTGTTTGTTTGTTTGTTTTTGTTCTTTGATTGATCTGGAACAAATATTAACATAGCAGAGTGAGAGAAAAGCAGGGAAGTTGAGGAAGGTCAAATATGCAGAGAAATGAATGAGAACCTATATTAGCATTTTCCACAGAAAGAGAATATATATATATGGGGATGGGGGGAGAGAGGGACAGAGAGAGAGAGAGAGAGAGAGACAGAGAGACAGAGAGACAGAGAGACAGAGAGAGAGAGAGAGAGAGATTTAATGAGAAATTGACTCACACAATTATGGAGGCTGACAAGTCCCAGGACCTGCAGTTGGCGAGCTGGAGACCCAGGAGAGCTGTGGTGCAGGTTCAGTTCAAGGTCAGTAGGCTTGTTACTCAGGAAGAGCTGATGCTTCAGTTTGAGTGTAAAGGCAGGAAAGAAACAGATGTCCCAGCTTGAAGGAAGTCAGGCAGGAAGAATACGGGAGGATCAGCCCTTCTGTTCTATTTAGGCCTTTAACTGATCGGATAGGGCTCACCGCATTAGGGAGGGCAATCTGTTTTGCTCAGCCTACCTTCTAGTGTTAACGTCATCCAGTAACATCCTCACAGTCACAGCTAGAATAATATGTCTCCAAATGGCTGGGTACCTGTGGCCAAGTCAAGTTGACATGGAGCCATCATTCAAATATTTCTTCACTCAACTAAAGTTTACTGAGTATCTACTATGTGCCAGGAACTGTTTTAATAATGGAGGATATGTAAGTAAACAACACAGTTAAAAATGTCTATGCTGCTGGTGTTTATAATCTAATGGGGGAAAAAGACATATTAAATATGTAAATTTTATAATATGTTAGAAGGCGATAAGAGCAGTAGAAAAAATAGGGCAAGGTAAGTGAATTGGAAATACTGAAGAGAGGAGGACAAAGTTATGACATTTTAAATAGGGTAGTCAGGGGAGGTGCCATGGATAAGGGGATATTTGATCAAATACTTGAGAAAATTTAGAGGGTGATTCATATGGATATCTGGGGAATAGTATTCCAGGTAGAAGGAATAGCAACATCCCAGAAGTAGGTTTCTATGAATGATTATATGTTAGATGAAGAGTTAAGGAGGCAAGTGTGCCTGAAACAGAGGGAATGAGGGGGAAAGGAATAGGAATATTATTTTACCTGTGAATTTGTCAAACACTTACTAAGCTTCCTCTGTGTACCTGTTTCAGTAATAAATGTGGTTAGGTACAAGACAATGTCTCATACTTAATTAACTTGGGTAATAAAATATTGAAGCATTTTATTAGTTAAAAAAACATTGAAATCAACACCTGAATCAATTGCCAATTATAACTGATACATATAATCGCAAGGAAAAAGATATTGCTAACAAGCACAAGGCACTTTGAAGGCAACTGAGGTCCTTGTGGGTGCTGGCGATATAAAAGAGGAGAGCTTTGAAGGATATGTACTAGGATAGGCAGAAAGGAAGGAGAATGACATTCTGGAAGTAGACTCGTATGGCTGGAATTGTGTTTATAAGGTAAGAATAAAGAGGTGAAGTCAAATCATTAAAGGCAGGAGTTCATACCTAGGATGTAAGAAACGGAGTCATTGAACACTTTGGAGCAGGAGACTGCGAAACTGACCCTGCTCTTTGTGTGACCAGCATGGCAACTGCGGATTGGCTGAGTTGTTCACCGGAGGTCAGGGAGTGGCTGGGGGTTAACAGTGCAGAGAATGGGAGATGGTAGGAAACTCTACACCAGCCTAGGGTTTCAGGTGCAGTGAAAGGCTCTCAAGTACCTGGTGTTACCGTAATTGTTCTCCCTGAATTCCTGGGAAAAGGCAGGTTTCTGGATGCAAAAAAGTAAATGGTCAACTATCAATGTCCTCTTGGATCGTGAGTTTTCTAAAAGGAGTGCTCCAGACCATTTTTAAACTAAAATTCAAGTTTAGTTTCCCAAAACAGGGATACTAAGGCCTTGAACTGAAATGAAAATGAAGGAAAGAAAAAAGGGATTTAAAAACCATATTTTCTAGTAGACACATACTCTCACACAAAATCGCAAGTGTGTACCCAAGCAAGCCTGCGAAGTAAGTAAACTGGTCTCTGTTCCTTTAGGCCCTCTTAAGTTCCTCCAACCAGTTCATTCACCTAGAGGCCCAATTTGGATCTTCTTACATTACCATTAATCTACTAGATTTTAAGTGTGGTCTCTCTTTCAGGGAGATTTTTAATTTTTATATTATATTGAGGGGAAAACTCAAACAAAGTTTAACCAACATAAATGAAATGGGAACAAAATTTCAGGTCCTAGTGAAACACTACTTTTTTCTTTCCTTTTCCTTCAAATTATTTCACTTTGGTAATCAAACACATACAACATTGTTTGTAGAAAATTAAAAAAAATTGGCTGGATTGGGACTGTATTATCCCTAGACACATTTTATATACCTAATGTAGCATTTCTCCCAATGAAAGTCAAAGGCCCAGATTCAACTCTACCAGGAGTGAGGAGGGAAGAAGCTGTTGCAAAACACAGCCATGAGAAATACTTTTGGAATGGCAGAGTAAGGAACTCCAAACATTTGCTCCCCCATAAAGCAATAAGAACCTTGGCAAAGATGGTCAACATCATTTTTTTTTCTGGAAATTAATAAAGGCCTTATAAAAATACAAAGAATGTTTATTCAAGAGACATAACTGGATCCTGTTAAGAACAGTGAGCTTTATGACATTCTAACTTATCCCATTCCCATCTCTCTCTTTTCATGTCTGTGCTGGTCTTGAAGACCAACAGAAAAGGGCAGCTCAGGTTTGG